>LOJH01000549.1:8628-25737 GCA_001685095.1 Ellobius talpinus | reverse complement strand
CAAGGCTATAGAGAAACATGTCTCAAAAAACAAAAACAAAAAAAACAATAACAAAAGACTGACTGAAGGTGGCAGCTGGGAAATTAGAGAGATATTTATTCTTCACTGACATAGAGACAAAAAGAGGCTCCCTAAGAGAAGAAGGTGAGAAAGTCAGCTCTCAGCTATACTTTTTAACCAGCCAGTTTCCTAACAATGAGCCTCTGGTTCCCCACTTTTAAGAAAAGGTGGTTTCAGCCTATGGCTTCAACAACAATAAGATACATAGCTGACGAAGGGCATCAATACCACCTCTTTATAGCCTAGTCACAGTATTCTTAGTAGCCCTGCAGCATCCTGCGAGGCTGGCCTTTCTTCAAAGCACTGAGCTAGCAAGATGAGACCAAACTCTTTCCCTGACAGCAGCAGCGTTCAGCAACAGCCTCACCAGATGCCAGATGCCCTAATACCTGTCCTTCTTACACAACAGTTCTGAGTTCCTGGAATTCTTTCTACAGCCAAGTGAGGAAACTAACCTTATATACATGATCATGAACACACTGACAGCAATTTTACCTTTTTCTTTGCAAATGAGTATTTCTTCTTTAGATTGCCATCTAACTCTGCTTTGAGACTGCTGCTGGGGCTAATAAGATTTGATTCTTTTAAGTCCAGATCAGCAAACTTTAAAACACAGGTCTGCAGGCTATCTTCATCTGGTGAAGTGGAAGAAGGCATCTGGATTGATCAGTGGGGCAGATTCCTTTCAGTCGAGTATCTTCTGAGACATAAGAGAGAAAATGCAATGCTCAGCTCTTTGAGTACTTGTTGAAGCAAACATGAAGCTAATCAATCATACAAATTAGCAGTGGATGTATAACCGAAGCTGCCATTCATTTACTTGCTCACTCAATAGTATTTTTGTGACAACTATTCTTGGTCAAGCTCCCTTCTACGCACTGGGAATAGAGCAGTAAATGCAACAGGAAAAAGTCTGTCCTCTTAAGTTCACAACCTAGTGGGAAAGATAAGCCAATACATCGATTTTTTTTAAAGTCAGGGTTTAAATTTAATATTTTAAAGAAAAATAAGAAGAGTAAGGAGGCAGGTGAAAGGTCTCTTTATACACAAAGGAGAAGGAAGGGCTTTCTGAGGCAATAGAATGTCAAAGAAACATGAATTAGGAAGCGAACCATAAAAACACAGGGTGACTAGGACAGTACTACGTACATCCAAAATCAACCAACACCAGTTTGTTTCTTTTGTTCTCAAATCTCAGAGCCAAAATTTCAAAGTTGCTACTGCGGCCAAATCTTACTGAAATGGATTCACTATAACCAATGAACTGTTTTCTTTTTTCCTTTTAGTTACATTTTATTTACTTTGTGTCTACTTGTGCCAGGACAACTGCCACATATGGATGTGGAGAAGATGGGAGAGTATTCAGGATCAGTTCTCTCCTTCCACATTTACACAGGCTCCAGGACCAAACTCATGTCATCAGGCTTGAACAGCAGGTGCTTGCTTACCTGCTGAGCCATCTTGCCAGGGCCTAATTTTTAAATTTAATTTTTCTGAGACCACGCCTTGCTATGTAGAACGGACTGGCTTTGAACCCTTAGTAATCTTGAATTTGAGACTCCCCTTGCCTCTACTATCCAGAACATTGTGCCACCATAACAGACCCTAAGCTTTGCCCTCCTTTTAAAGTCAGCAATCTGGTTTGAACCGCATTCACCAGCACCCCAGTGCAAGGCCCCAGCATTTCTTGCCTGAATTACTGATGCTTAACTATCTTCTTGGAGGGCTTTTCCAAAGGCTCAATCTACTCAAACAATCTGTGCCTGCCTCTCTGAACCCAACTTGTATGTCAGACTACAATGCCGTTCATTCCTGAAAGGGTAGTTTAGAGGACTTCAACTCTCAAAGAGATGAGGCTTCCTTCTGTTCACCTGCAGATACAGTAGCCTGCACACTGCCTTGTGTACAGAAGGTGACAAATGTTACCTAATACAACATAGTACTTGTTGAATGAAATGAAGCGTGAGTTGAAAAGTCAGAGAAATAACTCTGTAGGCACCTGATGGTCAGCCACGTAGATTTCAGAGCAGAGAGCATCAGGTAAATAAAGGAAACAATAAGCCATGATTCCTAAAATATGAACAAGCTGGACTTATCAGAAGAACGTAGTGGTTCGGACACAGCGATGGGGACAGAACCCAAGAAGCCTTAGTTTGGAGTTTGCAATAAAAATTCCTGGAGAGTTGGCGGGCATATGATGAAGATGGATTGTTGACATGTATGAATGAACAGATAAAAGATATTTTTTTTAAAAGAAAAAAGTAGGGCCGGAAAGATGGCTCAGTGGTTAAGAACGATTACTGCTCTCGCAGAGGACCCGTGATTTCGCGCCGCCCCCATCAGCACCCAGCACCCACATGGCAGCTCAGAAGTGTCTGATAATTCCAGAGGATCTGATGCTCTCTTCTGGTCTCCATAGGCTCCTGCGCATCCAGGTTCAAACACATAAAACATTCCTATTTTTAATGTCCGTGAAGAGTTTTAAACATAGTAGTAAATAAGTTTGATTAACGGACTTGCTCTCAAAGTACAGAGGGCAGTGTCTGTGCATAAACGGTTACACAGGAAGTGAAGGATCTAATGACTCCTCCCTAAATTCACGGATTAAGCAAACGACAGAAACGACCTTTTAGTGAAACCGGTAAGACTGAAGGAAGAGTTTCGGCCAGACACGAACAAGGCAGTTTGGTGCCCATCAAAGACATCAGGGCAGAGGACACCCACATACTGAACACGTGCAGAGTGACAGAAGAACAATTGGAACCAGATCGATCGGCACCGTACTCATCCATCAGCTGGGAGAAGTGGGAGGTAGGACGACCAGGAGGCGGCTCGGCCGGACGACCTGGCTTCCTTACCGCTAGGGAGTGGTTTGCCCTCCCGACCGCCCACGTCTCCCGAGGCAGCTACGGCCGGGCGGCGAGAGTGAGAACACATACCCGCCGGTCTTAGGCCTTTCCTGGGTCTCCCTTCACCAACTTGGCGCGGCTTCCCTCCCTCGAGTCCACGCCCCCGACGCGCGCGTGCGCAGAAAGTCCCTGGGAAACGTCACCTCTCTCCGGAAGTCTCTAAAGCCTTCGGCGCAGGGGCCGCCGGGAAAACAACGCCGGGCCGGTGCAAAGCTGAGGCGGGATCGCCCCGGCCGGGATAATTTAGTTCGCCCTCGATAAGGCCCCAGAGTGGAAGGCGGGAGGAGGCGGCCGCGCTTGGACCTGCAGACCGCGGAGCCCACCCGGTACCTCTCCGCTTGCTCTTCCGGCAGGCGTCGTGGGCGAGTGCGCTTGCGCGCCGGACACTACGCACGCCTCGCCGCTGACCGCGCTCCGGCCGGCCGGCAGCGGCCCGACGGTTCTGGGGTTGCAGGCGACTTGCAGCTCCGCTTGGCTGCGCACCCGCGAGCAGCAGCATGTCGCGGAGGCGGCATAGTTACGAGAACGATGGTAAGTGCCCTCGGCCTGGCCGCCGCGGGAGGCTGAGAAATTAGGCCAGGCTGCTTTGATCCTCGGGTCTCTAGGGAACAGATAGGCAGCCCTTTCTCCCCGGGAAGGGTTCTGGGAGCCCGGGAAGGAGGTGGCTGGCGCGGCTCGGGTGTGGCTAGTGGCTTCGGGAAAACGACGGCCTCCCCGCTGCCCCAGCTCCTTCGGTCTTGGGGAAGGAAGGCCTGGTGAGCCCCGGGGCAGACCCGACCTGGTGTCCGCCGACACGTAAGACTCACTGCTGAGCTTGGAAATGCACGTGTATCTGGGGCTGTCCCTTAGGATCAGTTAGTGACGGGGATGTAGTGGACCAGTGTTTCCGTTTTAACCCTCCAGGGTGCACCTGGAAGGGACCCTGGAAAGACAGGAAAAGAACAAAGCTATGACAGAGGTCGGCTGAATTGCAATCTGAGCCCTACTCCTCCACCAGCTACCTTGACATCCCTGTTCTAAACGTCAAGGAAAGAATTTTGTGTCTTCCCATCACCCCACAGTCACCAAGAAACAGACACGTGCTATTCCGTTGGATTGGCCTTAATCATGTTCCTCTATTTAAGAAAGTGCAGGAAAACTACCCTGAGTAGACCAGCAAGTCTCACGTCGGCTTTGATAGTCGCCAGCAAGGAGGTCGTTGTGTTGCCACCATAAAAAAAACCAAGCTCAATTCTGCACCATTACTGCCCTTCAAGGACACAGGCACACACGAGAATAAAACTTGGAGCTGTTGATATTTTTTTTAAAAATACTCTTTGAAGAGTGTGTATCGTTAAGACAAGAAAGACTTTTGGAGCCAGGTGGTTGTGTGCGTGCCTTTTAATCCCAGCACTCGGGAGGCAGAGGCGGGCCGTTCTCTGTGAGTTCAAGGCCATCCTGGTCCACAAGAGCTAATTCGAGGATTAGAACCTAAGGGTTTAGGTTCAAAACTCGACAGCTGCTATTTACTATGTGAGCTTGCCAGAGTCACATGACTTCCTTAAACTTGAGTTTATAATATTAAGCCTTTTGGTTTTTATGAGATACTGTTCTCATCAATAGTTCGTTGTGTTTATCTTATCAACTATTAATGTCTCAGAGGTACTATACACAGATAAATGCCAACATCATAAGAAAAAAAACCCGAAGCAATGCAATTGGATTAGCTTTCTGTCTTGGAATGTTAAGAACATCAAGTAGAATTACACATTGTAAGTAGAATTTTTAACAGTGAAGCCCCAGATTTCTGCTGAGGGGTACCTGATAGAATAGCCTAGGCTGTCAGTGCCCAGATGCACCAGTGCAAGTCAGCACTCCGCCACATCGGCATAGCTACTCTCTGTGCTTGGGTTTTTTTTTTTAAACATGGTGGTCTCTTTTGTAATGCATGTACAGAACACAGGAAACAAAGTTTTTCTTTGTTTTGCATTTGATTAGTGTACTGGTTAGCTTTGGATGAAAGAATTTGTCCTTGGCCTTCGTTGCTCGTTCTTCCCCTTCTCTCTCCTCATGTTACACTTCTTTTCTCTATTCTTTCTCTCACTTCCAGGGTACCTCTGAAGTGAGGGGGAAGGTCACTGGAGAACCAGCTGGAGAATTAGAATATAAATATATAGAAAACCTCTTTTGTTTTGGATTGGGAGGCTTGCATAACTTTTTGGTTATAGTTGGCTTTTTTTTTACCCCAGCTAGCAGCTCCATCATTTTCCCAGAGTGGTCTGATGTCTGACTACAGAAGCCTTATAATAATTAGGACAAAGTGATGTAAAATTAAGCATCTTTTAATCAAAATTCACTCTAGCAAGTCACTGAGTAGTGGAAAGGCTTTTTTCAGTTTCTCCAGTAGTACACATATGGAAACATACATTGTTAGAGTTTGATAAACAGTTTAGTGATCTAAATAAAAAAAGTGGTGCTCTTTAGTGAAGTATCTACAATTTTAAAAAATTTGGATGGCTGTTTTAAAGGTGGCTTGAGATTTTAAAGGCATCAAATAGATCTGAGTATTTCTGAGTTACTGTCAGCTCTACTCTGACTTTCCCTATATTGGGCTGTGGAGCATTGGCATCTGCATCTTTATTCTCTCTCCTTGAATTCAGCAATCTGGTTACAAAATATTTGAAGGAAAAGGCCTCTGTACTGAATGTATAATGTATAGTCACCCCCCTATTCCCTAAATGATACACTGTTACAACTATTCACATAACACTTATATTAGGTAGTATAGAGATAATGTAAAGTATCACAATATTCATAGATCATGAGCAAATACCAGCAGCACTTTATAGAAGGGACATGAGTATCCTCAAGTTTCGGTGTCTGAGTTGGAACCTCATGGACTTTCTGAAGAATTTCCTAATTACATACAGTACAGTAGCAGGCAGTATAACAGTGGAGGCTCCCTCCCATGTGTCAATGAAGTATAGCGTAATTCATCCTATGATCACAGGATTGTGGAGAACACAGGTAAAGGGTACAGGGACTAAAGAGAGAGACTGGTCAAGTAAGGCCTCCCTGCAGATGGCTTGTGACATGAGTGATGTAAGGAACAAGCCATATGGATGTGTGAGAAAGCAGAGGTTGGAAGGAAACCATGAGGGTAATGCTCAGGTTAGAGATTTCTGTCATGTTCAGAGAAGAGCAAGGAGGTCATTGTTGGTAGAAGCGAGAAAGTAGGGGTAGAAGTTATGAGAGATGAGAGCAGAGAATTTAGATGAGGCTCTTTCTTACCTTACTGGGCCATTTTAAACATTTCTGCTAGGACAATATACTATTGGAGAGATACAGAGGTAGTATTCGATAAAGTTCCTGTAGTTTATTTAGAGACACAGAAAGGGCTATCCTAAATGGAAAGTATCAAATCTATCATAGTCTTAGATGCTTAAGACAGGGGCTCTATGCGGCTGCCTTGTGGTCCTGCTGTCTGGAAGTATGTAGTCCAGGCTGGAACTACCATGTCCTGGTTGTAGCCTAGGTTAGCTGCCCCTATGTTCCCCCAAGATGTGGACCACCATGTCTGGCAGTCATAGATTCCTTTAAAATGTCTCTGAACCTCTTCAATTACTCTTGAAAATAAATTTTATCAGTGTTAAGTCTATTGTTTTATCGTTAAAAAGGAGTTTAGATGGTTCAAAATCTTAGTCAAAAGTCCAGAAAACCTGTTTAATCTACTTCCACTTAGGTCTTTCTTTTAGACTGTGATTGATGTTTTTAAATTTAACTGTAGAAAGAAAAATTGAAGAGAAGTGAAAGATTTATTATGCTGAGGGATAGTATACTTTGTTTCAGCAGTGATTTTTTTTTTAAGCAATAGAAACATTACCTTGTATTCAATAATACGATGACAAAAAGAAGCATTTACTGGTCCTGCATATCTGCTCAGATCCTGTAGTGTGGACCACTCAGAGTAAAAACAACACAGTAATTCTTAGTTACTTTCGGGTTTTGTCTTTGGAGTCCTACAACTCAGATTTGGGGGGTGCTGAATGGGGTGGGAGGGCAGTGGGCAGTGATTAAGGCCATCTTGAAGTACATTTCTTTTTTTCTCTGATAATTTTTTTATTACTTTATAAATAATAGGAACCAAAATTTCCATTTCCTCCTCCCACTTCCCTCTCAGTGGTAATATTTTTAATCAAAATATATTACTTTTCTTGGCTGGGTTTTGTTACTTTTTTATTTATGGTGTTGGTTTTTAGTCTACTTTGTGGATCCAAACACATCTGATCCTAATAAGGGTATAGGAAATAGTACAATGTATCCATGTAACATTAGGTTCATGTTGCAGTGGGAACATTATTTGGTGTCTTGTGTGTTTGTTTTGTTCTATTGTCACTTCCACCACCACCATCTGGTTTCCCTGTGTGGCTCTGTCTGTCCTGAAACTGACTGTGTGTACCAGGTTGGCTTCAAACTCAGATCCGCCTGCCTCTGCCGCCAGAGTGCCTGGATTAAAGGTGTGTGCCATCATGCCAGGGTGTTATTTGTTGTTTTAAGAGCCCTTGGATGGTCGTTAGCAAAGGTCTCTTCTCTGCACTAGCTAAGTGGGTATAGCAATATGTAGCTTTAACATATATTGTAAAACTTACCTAGCCATGTTTTGAAGCCTGTTTTGGACTATAGTGCCACAATAGACTTGTTTCTCTTTCGTTGTTCAGGGTATGAAAATGTTCAACTAATTCCCCAAAGAGTGTCTTAAGTTTTCTCTTTAGAGTGTCTAAGACAGTGGTTCTCAACCTTTCTAATGCGGTGATCCTTAATACAACTCCTCATGTGGTGACCCCAACCGTAAAATTATTTTGTTGCTACTTCATGACTGTAATTTTGCTACTGTTATGAATTGTAATGTAAATTACCTGATATCTGAGATTTGACCCCTATGAAGGGTTGTTCAACCTCCAAAGGGGTTGTGACCCACAGGTTGAGAACCGCTGGTCTGAGGCATCTACCTGCCTTTTTCTTACTCCAGCTGATTTTTTTTTCTTATGGATTTGACCAGGGTAGTTGATCAAGGAGCTCCAAGGATCTGCCCATTTCCATGCTCTCTGCCGCCTTCAGGTTACAGACAGGTGTAATTCTCGTGGTTGCTCAGCAGGCACCTTACCTTACCCACTGAGCTACTCCCATTCCCAAACAGTATGGCTGTTGTATATGTGCACGTGGTGTACGTGCCATGTAGAGGCCGTTGGGTGCCCTCCTCTATCACCCTCTGCTCTACTAGGCCGAAGCTGCAACTCACCATTATGGCTGGCTAGTGAGCCCCAACAGTCCTCATGTCTCTACTCCCCGTAGTACTGAGTTTAGGGTGCATGTGGGGTACCTGCATGGCTGTACTGGCTTCTTTTTAAAGATAGGGTATCTAGTTAGAGTGATGAAATGCCATGACTGAAACAACTTGGGGAAGAAAAGGGTTATTTCAGCCTGTGCTTCCAGGTATATACTCCATCATTGAGAGAAGTTGGGGGCAGGAGCTGATGCAGAGGCCATGGAGGGGTGGGTGCTGCCTACTGGCTTGCTCCCCATGGTTTGCTCAGCCTGCTTTCTTCTTTGTCTTGTCTTCACTTTTTTTTTTCTCTTGAGATGGTGTCTCTACATAGCCCTAGCTCTCCTGGAACTCACTAGGTAGGCAAGCTGATTTCAAACTCCAGAGATCCACCTCCCTCTCTCCTGCTAGTGTTAGTATTAAAAGTGTGCTCCACCATATCTGGCTCAGCCTGCTTTCTTGTAAAACCCAGGACTACCAACCAGTTCATGGATGGCTCCACCTACAATGGGTGGGGTTCTCCTCCATCAGTCACTAATTAAGAAAATGCTCTACAGGCTTGTCTACAGCCCAGTCTTGTGGAGGCGTTTTCTCAATTGGGGCTCCCTTCTCTCAAATGACCAGGCTGTGTCAAGTTGACATAAAATTAGCTGGCACAATTGACCCCTTGTCAATTTGACATACTTCACTTAAGACATAACCTTTCCTCATTTGGTTCATCCCCAGGATCTATAAATATCACAAATATAAACATATTACAAATGGAAGCTTCCAACAGTCTTTACCAATGCAAACACTTTGGATTTCAAAACTTTTTTTTTCTTTTTGGTTTTTCGAGACAGGGTTTCTCTGTGTAGCTTTGGTGCCTGTCCTAGAACTAGCTCTTGTAGACCAGGCTGGCCCACAGAGCTCCTTCTGCCTTTGTCTCTTGAGTGCTAATGTTAGAGGCATGTGCCACCACTGCCCAACAGATTTTAAAACTTTTAAAGCCTCAAAAATAAGTTACTTTCTTATTCCAAGAGGGAAGAACCAGGGCACAGTCACAACCTGAATAAAGCATACCCAAACTCCCAATAGTGTAAATGACTTAGTGTCCAGTGTCCGACATCCACTCATGACCTTTTGGGTTCCTCCAAGGATGTTGGGTCTCTTCTCTCTCCTGCTCCACCCTCTGCAGCACACGCCGCTCGTTTCTTAAGCTCTGGCAGGCTCCACTCCACGGCTGCAGCTGTCCTTGGTCACACCATGTTACTGGCCTCTCCAGAATGCTGGGATCTTCTGCTGCAACTGGGCAGCTCTCTTCATAGTGCCAAGCCTCAGCTTCTCAGTGTGACCCCTTTAATCCTGGGCCTTCAACTGCTATGGATGCTGCATCTTCATCAGTGGTCCATGTTTGCCTCTCAGTTCCAGGCCTCAGCTGCTCTCTTCATAGAGATCATTCTCCTCTTTATGCCTTCAAAACCAGTGCCATCTGGGTGACTCTTAATACTACCAAGTTTCGCTGCCAGCTCGAGGCAGGACACCACAGATTCTTCACACAAATGGCCAGGTAGAATGAATAGTCTTCCTTCTGAAGCTTCACAAGTCAGGCCCCCATTGTCTGCATTGCTCTCCACATTCTATCTTCCATGTGCCTACAGAACAGCCATCTGAGCTCTCAACACTCAGTGACTTTTCTGGCCCAAAGTTTAAAAGTCCTTCCATAGTCTTTGCAAAAACAATCTGGTCAGATCTGCCAGAGCAATATTCCACTGTCCTGGTACTACTTTCTGTCCTAGTTAGGGTCACTATTGCTGTGGTGAACACCATGACCAATGCAACTTGGGGAGGATATCATCTGCTTTCTGGGACCACCAGTTCCCAAATCAGGACATGGAGACTTATTATGAATGCTTGGCCTTAATTTAGTCTTGTTTCTAGCTATTTTTTTTTAACTTAACCCATTTCTATCCATGTATGTGCTGCCCTGAGGCTTGTTTAACTCATCTACTTTCCTGTCCATCCTACTTTCCTGCTTCCTCCGTGTCTGATTTCCTGGCTCTTGGCTGGCCTTTTCTCTCCGCCCAACAGCTCTGCCAGTCAGGTGCCTTAGGCAGGCAAGGTGAAACAGCAGCACATCTTTATATAGTTAAACAAATGCAGCATAAACAAAAGCAACACACCTTTATGTAATTAAACAAATGCAACACATCTTTACATAGTTAAACAAATATTATCTACAATAGGAGAAAAAAGGTTTCCGTTTACACTTCCAGGGACAGTCCGTTACTGAGGGAAGTCAGGGCAGAAACTCAAATAGTTCAGAAACCTGGAGGCAGGAGCCAATGCAGAGGCTATAAAAGAGTACCTCTTACTGGCTTGCTCCCTATGACTTGCTCAGCTTACTTTCTTAGAACCCAGGATCACCAGCCCAGTGATGACCTCACCCACAATGGACTGGGCCCTTCCCCATCAGTCACTAATTAAGAAAATGCCCTATAGGCTACAGCCTAGTCTTATGGAGGCTTTTTATAAGTTGGGGTTCCCTTCTCACAGATGATGCTAGCCTGTGTCAGTTGACATAAAATTAGCCAGCACAGGGACTCACTAATTAGCCCTGGCCATCCTGGAACTCTCTATCTAGACCAGGCTGGTCCCACACTTACAGTGATCCACCTGCCTCTGCTGCACTCGTGATGTGTTTAAATACCATGATACCAGGCATGTGTTAGCTTTTTGATGTGGGTACTAGGGATCAACCTTGGCTCTTGATGCTTGTGCAGCAAATGTTCTTACGTACCCAGACATCTCCCCAGCTTCCCCCCAAAAGTATTCTTAATGAAGGTGCTGTATTCTGCTTTAACGTTCTCACCCAGACTCTGCTGAGTTCAGTGTCTTGTTACTGTCCGTGGGTTCAGATTGTAATCTGTAGCACTCACGTGTACACTTCATATCCTCTCAAGTGCCAGGTTTGCCATTGTAGTACTTTCAGCTGTCTCCATTTCACCAAGTAAACCTTGGCTGAAGAGACACAGAGATGTGACTGTGTGCCTGTATTTTCTCATTTTCTTTAGAAAGCCTGCCTTTTCTCCCTGAAGCAGTGTTTTCTATGTGTCAGGCTTACAAGAGGACCCGGAAGGGTTGTTTTGAAGACAGAAATGGTTGCAAACTGGAACAAGTTAACTGTATAATTAGGAGGGATTTGGGATGTGATAATGGATTGGTATAATAGATGGGCCAGAAGGAAGGAAAGAGTTTAGTAAGGTTTAGCTGCTCTCAATCATCTAGTTTTTGGCTTTGTATTCTCTGAACCTCATCTAAAATCTGGTTCTGAATAATAATGAAGAATTATGCATTCTGAAGCCATTTCTCAGCATCAGCACTGTTAATGTTTAGGGTCATAGTTTAAATAAATCTCCAAAGATTCAACTAGGTTTTGCATCCTTACTTCATCAAGTTATGCAGCAATTTAATTACATCATCAAATTAACAAGTACTATTGGCACTGTCAGGTTGAGGAACCAACAGTAAGGGTCAGTAAGCAAGTTAAACGACCAGGAGCAGCAATATTCAGACTACAGGTGTTTAGATGTTGGTGCCATCCCAGTGTATCCACAGAAATGGACATAGCTGCCTGGACACTGTTTATACAAAATTTAACTGAAAAAAAAATGCCTCCTAACAGTATTGTTTATAGTGACCTCAGTAATAGAGGCGGTGTGAGGCCTTGGAAAGATGGCTCAGCAGTTAAGAGCACTGCCTGTACTTCTCGAGAACCTGGGTTTAGTTCCTAGCACTCACATTGAATCTCACAGAAGTCCATAACTCCAGTTACAGGGCATATGATGTCCTCTTCTGGCCTCCACAGGCTCCAGACATATAAGTGGTACATAGTTATACATGTAGCCCAAACATCTGTACATATAAAATAATAAAAATTTTAAAAAGTTTATATATATATATATATATATATATAGAGAGAGAGAGAGAGAGAGAGATGAGGGTTCTGGAGGGGTGGCTCAACCATTGAAAGCATTTACTACACAATTATAAGACCTGGAATTTGGGTATCAGCACTCTCAGAAGCTAGGCATGCAGTATATGCCTTTAACCTCAGCTTCAAGGGAGAGTGGAGACAGGAGGATCACTAGGACTTGCTGGCTATCAGCCTAGCTAAGAAAAGTGAGCCCCCAGGTTTGGGAAAGACCTTGCTTTGAATGACTAATGTGGTGAAGGACACCCAACACCCTCTCCTGGCTTTATGTGAGTGTACATCCTCTCACATACACACAAACACACAAAAGAATGCAGAATAGAAATTGTCCAGGTACTTAGCCTAGTTAAAACACTATTGGTTAGAGCTACTCTTAAAAATACAGCCTGATAGAAAAGTGATTAAAGGCTAAGGTGACAAAATATTGATAGTGATCCATCATTTAACATCATATAATGTAGCTTTTTTAATTTTTTTAAAACTTTTTTTAATGTTGCTGAACTAGGTGGGCAGCCTCACAAAAGGAGGAAGACCTCTGATGCAAATGAAACTGAAGATCATTTGGAGTCTTTAATATGCAAAGTAGGGGAAAAGGTATGCACCAAGCCCAGGGGTTAGGGTTGTGATTGACAGCTTTGATTAATTTCTGAAGTTGTACTGGGTAATATAAGTAATGGACAAAGCTTGATTTATTATTGCACATCTGTATCTCAATGTGAATGTGTTTTGGAACTCCTAGGATTCAGATCGTTAAGGGTTTTCAGTAAGTTATTTTTATTAGACAAACCTTAAAATAGACCTAGGGATAGTCCTCAATGTGATGACCTGGAGTAGACTTGGATGCCCGAGACAGTAGTGGGCTGTTAGACTATTCTGAAGATTTTGTTGACTTTTTACGTAGAATGTGTTTTTAATGAACAATAACTACTAGAATTGATTGATGCTAAGAGACTTCTTCATGAAATTGTTCTTAGTTCTTGGGAAGACCTTAGTGTTTTCATGGTCATCTAGGAATTTTAACTTTAGTTCACTGATTGCTTTGAATGCTAACAGATAATTAACATATGTCCTCTGCAGAGTGCCTGCTCTTTGGAGAGCAATCTAGAAGGCTTGGCTGGTGTTCTGGAAGCTGATCTTCCTAACTACAAGAGCAAGATCTTAAGGCTTCTTTGTACAGTGTATGTATGTAAAAGATTTGTGGATCCAGGTGATGATGTATTATCTACTCTTACATGCTTTGGGGGATGTACAGAGGATGTGCTTACATTACATGTCACAGGCCTCCCTTCTGTCCTGAAACTCACCTCGTGAAATGCTCATTTTTGTTTGACCCTTTGCTGAACTTATTTTTTAAGTGATTAAACAGAACTAAAATAAAGTAATTTTCATATGTTTTCTTTCTTAGAATTTAAAAATCATTTGAGTTAATTTTTTAACTCAGAAAATATATGAGAAAGATGTCTCTCTTTTTCAGTTAGAGACTTTCCCCACCAAAGAATGCGTATTTGCGTGTTTAAAGTAGAATTGAGCTGGTTTTATTTATTTATTTTTTCCTTTTTGTATCAGTAGACCCAAATATATTGGAAAACTTGTAAATCAAGTGAGTGACCTTCCTTGAAGACTGAAGATGCTTCTGAATCTTTTTGAGGACATAAGTGTCCTTGATGCTACAGTTACTATTTCAGTCATTTAAAAATAATTGTTACCTGTTTGCATTCATTTTAAATTTAAAAATATACATACAAAGCAGAAACTTCTAATAGTTAATTTTTTAAAAAAGATTTATTTCTTGTGTATGAAGGTTTTGCACATCTGTGTCTGTGATGTGGAGGTCAGAAGAGGGTGTTGGGTACCATGGAATTGGAGTTATGGGTAGTTGCTAGGAAACCAACTTGAGTCCTCTGCAAGAACAAGATCTCAACTGCTGAGTTCTCCAGACCTGTAGTTAAATTTTGTTTTCAGTTTTCAAAGGAATCCAATCAATTCAGGAAAATGTTTTTCTAGACTAAGAAACAATGAAAACAATCATCTTATTATAGTTACCCATATGATGCCTGCTGTTCTGATAGTATGTAATACGGAATTGTTATGCTGTTGAAACTGTTGGAAGCCATGCTTGTTTGTGTAAGGCTGGGCTGGTATTGATTGACAGTGTCCTTTTAATTTTTTTTTCAACTTGGAGAAAGCCATAGGGACTAGGTTTATTTTCAATACACATATTTTTTGAGGTCCTAAGTCCTGCCCTGTACTCAGCACTGTACCTGAGGGGAACAGTATGAGCGAATTCTCCACAGAATTGTCATTAATACTGTTTCCTATTCATAGGAAGTGATGTTGACTTCTTTTAGGCTTACCTTTACTATCCCTTTAAGTTATTTATTTTGTGTGCACACACATGTGGGTGCACATGTGCCTTAATACGTGGTGGTCAGACAACATGCAGAAGAATCAGTTCTCTCCTTCTGCCGTGTGGACCCTGGGGTTGAACTCAGATTGGCAGGAGCCTCAACCTGCTGAGCCATCTAGCTATCCTCAGCCCTCAGCATTGTCTCAACTATATTAGCATACCCTGTTAAGCATTTCTTACAGGAACTTGGTTGAAGCTGATTTTAATTCTTTATCTTTTATAAGCAATCCAATATTGTTTCTCCAAGTGGAATTCTGGTACCACAGTACTTGGTTAGCCAAGTTTAGAAATGCTCACTACTCTGTTCCCCTTAATGATTCTGCATTAAAGAATCTGTTTCACATTACCATGGAAACTATTTTCTGTTGAATTGTTATTTCCACTCAATACATTTGAAGAAAAACTGGTCTAACGTTAGTTGTGTTAATTTTGGTGTGATAACTTCACAAGTAACTTAACTCTTGAATTAACTAAAGTGAAAAATATTGGGGGTGAAAAAACCTACATACTTTTTCAGTGACACATATGTCATTTCTGAAATCATTTTCAAAACACAGTTAAAAGTAATTTTGTTCCAAAGCCATTTGATGTTTAAAATGTCATGTACAGTTCGACAGCTTAACATAAAACCTTTGTTTTGGGGTTGTCTTGTATGGGTTCTCAAATCAGTGCACGTCTGTTACCTGAGAAGTTGACAATTTATACAACGTTAGTTGGACTGCTGAATGCCAGAAATTACAACTTTGGTGGAGAATTTGTAGAAGCCATGATTCGCCAACTGAAAGAATCACTAAAAGCAAATAACTATAACGAAGCTGTCTATTTGGTAAGTGTGTGTGTGTGCTATAAGTTAGTGTTAAAGTGGAGGAAACAAGCTACAGCCAATTAACTATGCTCTTATCATGAATTCTGGTCCTTGCTCATCTCGTAGCCGTTCTTTGGGAGCCATTGTCGCTTACTACTCATTGTGGTCGCTTGTGTTTACTTTGACTCCTGGTCCTTTTCCTTGCAGCATATGATTCCTTATTTTCTTATATCTTGGTTTCTACAGCACAACTTTTTGTAAACCTAATAATAATAATAATAATAATAATAACAGCATCAACATTGCTCCTGTCTTTGATTCTTGTCTCTCTTTTGCTGGGTTGTCATCTTTTATTCCTTAAATGTTTGGGGTTTTTTTTGGTTTTACAATGATTCTGCCTTTTATTTAAGCTTCTCTTCTGAATCAGTGTCATTCACTCTAATAGCTGTATAAGCCAACTTTATTTTGATGGGGATCCCAAATTTATAACCGTCTCCCAACTCAACCTTTTTCCTGAGTTCTAAACTGGTATCCCAAATAGAGCCCAGAGATTTTGTCTTTGCAAGTCCCGAAATTCATGTGCTGCTGGGTAAGCCATCCAGAAATCTTACATTAATTGTTATCTTTTCTTTGCCTCCTTTCATGTCTCCATTCCCTCTCATTCCTCTCCTAGATTCCCTTCCTTGTCCCATGCCTCTATCTAGCACAGCTTGTAACTTTTTTGTGTTCTTAGCTGCTTCCTTACTTGACATTTGTCCATCTGAAGTCTCTGCCTTTGAATCTATCCATAGTAATAGCACCACCGTGGCCTTTGTGTAAGTAGGCTCTGCTCCTTCACTTCCTTCCTGTTTTTTATAGTAGGTGGTCTTAAAATTCTGATACATGAAATGATTCATTGGGCTGCGGAGAGTGAACATTAGAACCTTTATTATTTTTTTAATACAGTTTCATATATGTATTTAACATATTCTGGTCACATTGGTCCCCCATTATCTCTTTTCTCTACCTCCTCTTCCTGTACCCTTTCTAGTTCCTTTTCTACTTTGATGTCTTTTTATACATGTGTGACTCACATGTTTAATTTAGAGTTGCTTACATACAAGTGTAGGTGGTTATTTACTGGAGTATGGGCACCTTACTAATGGCTACATAGCTGAGGAAAATACCTCCTTCCCGAGAAACTGTTAGCTGCCATAGCTCCTCAGGAAGGGGTGGGGCCTCATGAGCTCCATCCCTGACCATGAAGGAATGTTGACCTGCCTAGTCTTGTGTAGGTTTTGTGTAGCTACTGTGAGGTTGTGCATGTCCTGTCCAGAGACTTCTCCCCAACCTCTGGTTCTTAGGTTCTTTCTGCAACACAGAACTTTTATGTGTCTTGAATAGAAGGAAATGGAATTAAGTTTCATGTTTGCTCCAGTATGGTTGCCTTCTCCTGTCCTCTGTATACCTTCCAGGTATATAAAATTACTTGCACAACCCTCTGCCAAGAATGCCCTCCCACTCCCCACTGAGGGCTTTGTTCCCCCTTTATAACCTTGCCCAATTGTTTTCTCCTTATACTTTTCCAAGGGCATGTTTGGTTTTTTTTTCTCTGTAGCCTTGGACCCTGTCCTGGAACTAGCTCTTGTAGACCAGGCTGGCCTTGAACTCACA
>LOJH01000548.1:38006-57223 GCA_001685095.1 Ellobius talpinus | reverse complement strand
CACACTCAGTGCTATTGCTGTGGACTAATCACTGGTGGGCCCCCCACACTCAGTGCTATTGCTGTGGACTAATCACTGGTGGGCCCCCCACACTCAGTGCTATTGCTGTAGACTAATCACTGGTGGGCCCCCCCACACTCAGGCATCTGGGGCCTTACGACACCCAGGAATCTGAGCACTATAGTTATTTTGCTTCCCCCTTGGCAGCTTTCTTCTTAAAAGCCTTGAAGTTGTTTCTTTAGCTATATATGTGCCAGCTTATCAGGTGTGCTCATCACTCTTACCATTAGGGCTAGCAGCCTAGAAACTGCCATTCCCAACATTCTCACCAGCAGAGGTCTCACCAAAGACTGACAGCCAGATGTGCTGGCCTGTGAATTAGGAGGGTCCAGAGCAAGAGAAACCTGGAGCGCTGCTCCTCTGCTGAGGAGGGCAGAAGTGAGGGTTCCAGTAGTTATCAGATTCCGCACTGACTTCCAGACATCTCTCTGTGAATTCTCCACACCAGATCAAGAAGCAGATGTGATCAGCAGCAGCAGCTTCCTGAAGTCTCTGCATCTTCGTGTATCTGAGAGAAAACAGCAGATGTGAAAGCTCGTGGCTTCCCCTCACCTTCCTTCCCTGACTTCTGGCTCTTCTATAAGTTTTGGACGCACCCAGTTCCTTGTATTATATTCCTTTTCTAACCAGATCACAAAGTGTGGTTTCTGGGTTTCTCTCCTAACATACACGAAGACTGTATGTAAGGGTAACATATGAAGAAGCATTTTGTTACATAAACGCACACGCACCATTCATTTTCTACAAATAACTGGGTGTCCCCTCCTTAGAACTTGGAACAAAAATGCTTGGCATACAGCATAGCAGGCAATGAATGTGGAATCATAAAGTAGAAAGAAACAGTGACGAGGAAAGGAAAAAGTTCAGTACAATTGAGATCCTGGGGTCAAGGGAATTTAGTACTAACCAAAGAAAAATGTTATAGGTAGGTTCACTAAAATCAGGAAACAAACAAAGGATGCCTAGTTAAATGTGAGCTGTACATAAATAATACTGTAAGTAGAGAATATTTCAGAAAAGATGGTCATGTCCTAATCCCTGAACCCTACAAATAAATACATGACCTTACTTGGCAAATTGGACTCTTACATGATTACAGGCATGGATCTTGAGACAGGGAGAGTGTTCTGAAGTATATGGGGAGCCCTATGTGGTCACCTGGGTCCTTAAGAAGGGGGATCTTTTCCCACATACAATCAGAAGGAAAGGTAGCTGAGGAAGGAAGACACGGGTGACTTTGAAGATGGAGGAAGAGTTCATGAGGCAAGTATATGGGTGGACCCAGAAGCTGTCAAAGAAATAGATAGCCAATACAAACAGCCTATAATTTTAGTATAAATTTGGTCATATGATATTTGGAATATATACTTAATGAGAATTGCTTCTATTTTAAAGTGGAAATGAACCAAGTCCTACTTTTTACCTTGCAGTTTGTTATATTAAGAAGTGGGTTCCCGGAGTCCTCCCCCATCTCTGTATCCATCCTTATAACAGTCGAGAGCACTTTCTACATACTAGGCACTGAAGCCAACATGATGCCCATTTAATTTCACTGACACCTTCCAAATCCTGTGTGTGGGTATTATCATGTCCATTGTATAAATGTGCTAGTCGAGTCTATGAAAACTTAGATCGTTCAAGGTCTGACAGGCGGTGGAACAACTGTGGAGGTTTGCTGGGTCTGTCTGATTTCAGAATCCACTTTGTTATTCGCTTGATCTTGTTCCGTTTTCACGGCTAGAGCCCCTAAGACTTTCGCTATTGCTTCTGCACCCACATACCCTATCTCCCGGGCCAGTCATCTCAAGTCTGTCACTCCTCTGTCTGATGTCATCGAGACTGCTTTCTCAGAGGTCAGCAGGGGCCTCTGAGCTCTTGCCATTTCTTACTCACCACACTAGTTCCCTTCCCTTCAACATGGGGAACCCTGGCTATCTTTTTTACTACCACTACATATTGACTTCATCCCACCCTCTCCTCACTCTTGACAAATCTCGAGTGGGACAGATTTCAGTTCTTCCTCAGTGCTGTCTCTTCATTTCAGAACTCCTCTCATAATCTTGTTCATGGTTACAGCTTCAGCTTTATCTCTTTTCAGGATCCCCAGATCAGATGTGAACTGCAGCTTCCTCTGGTCTCATCAGTCGCCATCTTGGTGAGATGCCTGAGAACTGTCTCAGAGGTCTGGGCCCCACCTTAAAACAGTGCCATTCAATCTGGGATGGGACCCAAGAGTGGGAGTTTTCTATGGCTGCTCTTCTAAATTAGCATCAACTTGGTGGCCTGAAAGAAAATAAACGTATTCTCCTCATAGTCTGTAGGCCAGAATTGTTTAATAGCAGTCATTGAGCTTAAATTTAGATTCCACTCTTCTTGGCGGCCATAGTGGAGGGCTTGCCTCTTCCTTGTTTGGGAAACTGTCCTGTCCCTCCTGTTCCTTCCTGGCATGTCACATCACCTTTTATCCTCATCCTCCTCTGGTCACATTGTCTCTTCTTTCTCTTGTACACCTGGTTCTTTCTTTCCCAATCCCCCTCTATCTTTCTAAGTAAGACATATTTTTTATTCATTCCTGGATAATCCAGTATAATCTCTTCATCTAAAAACTAGAAGGAAAATCTCCCTTGTCATTCAGGCTCTCACAGGTTCTTGGGATAAAGCTTCAGATATCCGTCCTTGTGGTCATTATCAGCCTGGCCAGCCAGGTAATGTGATTCTGCAGACAAACTGTAGTCCCTCACATAACAAGTCTCTTCTTCAAGTCTCTAGACTCCAATCCAATGCTCAACATTGTTTTTGTTGTTGTTGTTGTTTTGGTTTTTTATTTTTTTTAACAAGGCATCTGTTATAATGGGCTCCTGCAGAAATTCCATAGAAGTCCCCCTCTCTTTTCAGAACACATGGTAGCAAGTCCAGTGCACACAGATATGGGGACTGCTGGCCTATCAAGTAGGGCCACCTGCTCTTCTGCACATCCGCTTTGCTTCTTTCATGTTGATTTTCTTAGAACATGCCTGGTCCTGTGTTTGGCGTCTTTGCTCAGTGCTGTTTCCATCATGTGTGAGCCATTCCTCACCCTCCTGGGCTTACCTTACACTTGAGCAGGCTGCATTGTTTGCCTAAGCTGCTGTGTCCCAATACCGTCCAGGGTGACTTTTGCGGTAGCTATGGGCTGACTCGTAGCTCTAGAGGCTTGAAACCTGAAGTCAAGGTATCAGCAAGTTGATGGCCTTTGAGGCCTGTGAGGGAAGGGTCTGATCTGTCCAAGACCTTGTGCCTTGGCTTTTAGGGGCTGTTCCCTGCCATGGCTCTTCACATCACATTTCTTCTGTGTGTATCCGTCAACGAATTTTCCCTCTTTAAGGATACAACTTAAGTTGGAGTCAGTACCAACCCTGGTAGACTCATTTTAACTTGGTCATCTTTGAAGAGGTCTCATTCTGAGCTCTTAAGGGTTAGGGATTCAATATGTGCAGTTTGGAGGGACATGATTCAACCCATAACACTAGCTAGTCATGATTATACTTTGATTCTGAAGTGTTGAGGCCTTTCTGCACTGTAGGCCGAGGGCTCATCTCTCTTCTGAACAATGCAACTGTATTTGTACATTCATTTGGAAAAATGACAGACTTAAAGGTGATGGCATTTCTTTGAACAATACCATGTATATATCCATGTCTGTGTGGATACATAGCCATGTGTCCTTCCCAAATAGAGCCTAAGCTTTGGAGACAGCTGTGTGGCTTATTGATCTTATGACACTCACACTGTCTATGACATATATCTTCAGTAAATATTTATTGATTTAATTTCAGAAAATTTGAGAGTTTAGTTTGGAAAAGAGAGCAGAAAATATTTAAAAATCATAGAAAACTATCTGCTATTTTATATCATTGGCTGAAAGATACCGTCAATACTTTTATGTGGGGAGGAGCCTGCTTTATGAGTCCGGTTTTCTCATGGAACTCAGACTGGCCTCACGCTTACAATGATCTTTCTGTCTCAGTCTCCTGAGCACTGGGATTACAGCTGTCCTCCCGTGACAGGTTCCGGCAATGCCTTTGTTGGCGAGAATCTGAGAGGATGTTTTCAAGTGGCTGTCATGAAATGCCGTGAGCCAGTCAAAGAAGAGGAGGGGAGGGGAAGAAGCAAAGCAGGACCCTAGATATTCAGACTAGTTAATCTGCAAGTGGGGGAGGCAAGGCCGACAGCATTGCAACATCCCCACCTTTGCCAGCCCCAAACGCCAGCGATAGTGTGGGGCTGGAGAGGGCTTATCAAGCTCACCCAGCCATCCTGAGAAACTGCCAACGTCTTGCTGTGTGGCCTTGAATCGCCCTCTTCTTGTTTCCCGTTAGTCTTCTGCTGCCAGGCTCGGATGCTCTAGTCACTTCTACACTGGCAGTGCATGGGTTAGTGCTTAATAAAGGACCATTTGTGTGGTTAGAGAAGCATTGCCTTCGTAGCCTTGGAGGAGCGTTTCCACGTACATTATAAGTTCTGGAATACCCGAGTGTCATCCCTCCAAAGAGGAATGCACCCAAGCCTTCCAGATAACGAAACAGTTGAATCAGCTGCGAACAATAAACCTCCTTTTCATGGAAATAGTACAACATTTTAGCTCCTGTATTTTGCTTTATGTAGCTCACTGCTTAGTCCCGACTGCTTCCCAACCCAGGTGTCCCATATGCCTATGCCGCTATACCATGTGTATTTGACATTCCTACCCTCCTGTTTCACTTCATTTCTTATTATCTTGCCTGTGTCCTAGGCCATGCCACCCGGCTCTTCCCTGTGCTGATGCTGGGCGAGATGGGAGCTTCACCCCACCTATCGCATAGGTGGGGCTTTCCATGGCTCTTTTAGCTCAGTGACCCTGCCATTCTCGCCCCCTCCCTCACAGCTCCAAGAACCCAGGAATGGCTACCTCCTCTGCCGCCATTCCTGAGTGCTTACCAAGTATTAGGTTAATCTGCTGCTTTCGCTTTGCAGCTGTGCACTCCGCGAAGGAAGAGGAATCCTCGGGCCTCAGATGCTTGTTCAAGTGGGCTGCTTTTCCCTCTCAGAACTCTGAAATGTGGGGTCAGGCTTGCAGCCTCTAAACTTCTGGAGCAGCTGGGGGTTATTTTTGAAGTAGGGGCATTAAAGAAACAACAAGTGCAGTTGTCCAGGACTTTCTTCCATGTGGGACTGTACAGGAGGTCAAAGGTTAAGGGGGAGCTAGGCTCTCTGAGTCTGCTTCCCAGGGAACTGAGCAAGGTTGGCATGAGTCTGCCTGATATACTTTTGCAAAGTCTATTTTATTTCTTCTTCCTTTCCAGCCTCTAAGTTAATTCCCAAGAGGCTATGGGTATGGATTACCCCAGTGTCAATCATTAAGCTGTTCAAAGAACTCTTACTATTTGACTTTCAAGAATGAATTCAAGGGGATGGAGAGACAGTTTGGTCATTAAGAGTTCTCGCTTACTGCTCTTCCAGAGGACCTGAATCCAGTTCCTAGTATGCACCTTGGCTGGGTAGTTCACAACCACCTATAACTCTAGCTCCAGAGGGGTCACTCAAGTGCACACAGTCATATGTATGAAAGCAAATACATACACATAATGAAAAAATATAAAAATAAATCTTAAAAAAAAGAAAGCATTTGAGCCAATAACCTTTCTTTAACCTATATTATGTAGATTGTGGACATTCCTGTTCTTCTAAATGAGGAATCTTATATACAGGCATCATAAACCTTTGTTCATGGGTAGACATGATACCTCTTTTGTATATCTTTATATCTTTGCGTGATCATCTCTGTCAACACTATAAGATGGGAATTGCAATCCACATTATAACAGTTATGTTTTATGACTGTGTGCAAGAAACTGAAAAATCAACAACTAGAAAAACTTAAATAAAGCTTTTAAAATAAAAATTCTGTTTTGTGAACCAGAATAGGAAATGCTGTCTTAAAGTGTTTTTAATGTTTGTGTTTCTTCTTTGAGAATTTTATACAATGTATTTTTACCATATTCTTTCTCTCCCCCAACTCCTTCCAGATCCCCCACCTTCCTACCTGCCAACGTGATGTTCTTTCCTTAAAATACAAAATGAAATGAAATGCCACGAACACAAAAACAAACAACCAAACATGGAGTCTAACTTGTGTTTCCCCCAACACACACACTCCTGAGCATGGGGCCTGCCTTTGAATGTGGTCGATATATCCGATGTCATTCTCTTGACAAAAAACGGAGTTTTCCTCTCTCAGCAGCTATCAGTTTCCAGTAGCTTCTAGGGCAGAGGTGGGACTTCATGCCAACTTCCCCACCTTTGTGCTAGGATTTTGTCTGGCTTGAATCTATGCAGGTCTTGTGCACGCTGTCCCAGTCTCTGAGTTTGTATGTGCTGCAGTGCCATTGTGTCTGAGAAATGCTGCTCTAAAAGCCCACTCGCTGCTTGCTAGCAAGAACCTCGTCTTCTCTCATTATTCTTAGCTGCAATGGAGGCTGGGGAGCAGCAGCGTGACCTGCCCAGGGCTGCAGTGTGAGGGACATGGACAGTAAAGGACAACCAGCAATCACTGTCACAAAGATACTTATAGGAGTAGATTTGGGGAAACACCTGGTAGGATGAAGAATGGCCGTTCCAAATATGCAAACTAAAGGCCATTCTAAAAGCACAAATCTCTATTCAGATCTATAAGCAAAGATAAATTTACATATGTCAATAGGTATGTAATATCATTACTCATTAAGTCAACTATGCAAAGTAAGGAATGTGTTGGGAAAATGTTAAAGCTGTTCCGGTAACTAGTGTGACTTGTTCTGGAATGTTTCGTTCAAGATTGCTATAATCCTCAGAGCTGTTAATTTGTCCAGTGACCTTGATCTGATCAACCAGAAGCTTAGACGTTGAAATGACTGAAGTCTCCAGAGTACTGGTTGCCAGAACAATTTCATCTTAGTGCTAGGAAACAGTGCCCCATGGGTGACCAAGGCTGCATCTCCTCTTATAGAGAAGTAGGCTACATGGCTGGCCACTGAAGTCCCAGCAAACTGTAAGCTTGGTGTGTGTATAGGATCACAGAGGCCCAGACAGGCACAGGCTGGCGATCTAGCCACAGATGTTAGAAATGAGGCACCAAATGAAGTCAGACACATAAGGAAGAATTTGGGGGTACTCTAATAGACCATCTGTCTCTAGAAGGAGTTCGGTTCCACGCAACAGAAATCAAAGTCTACTTTTGGATTTTTTTTAGGCTAACTTTTAAAATGAGATATAACATATTATACATTTTATTCTTTTTCATTATGTACAAAGTAAGTAATTTTGAAGAAAATAGTATCATTATTTTGCCTGGAGGTCCTGAAGCATCACCGTCTACAGCCTCTAGCTTGATTAGCAATCCATGTACTAGAAAGAAGTCTATTGATGGTGGTTTGAAGATATGTTAACTTTTAAAAAGAGTTATTTTGAAAGTTAAGACATTTAAAGCATTTGAAACTGGGGGCTGGAGGGATGACTCAGTGGTTAAGAGTTTTTGCTGCTTTTCTGAAGACTTTGGGTTCAGTTCCCAGCATCCACATGGTTCACAAACTGCTCGTAGTGACATTTCAGGCAGGAAATCCAACTCCTTTCTCCCTGGGCACCAGACATTTGCATGATGCACAGACATTTCTGCAAATGAAACACTCCAACACACAAAATAAAATTAAATACAAATTAAAATTTTCTGATTGTATTTTCTAAAACATAAAATGAAATATCAATCAAGAAAACTCTTTCACCAAAATCAATTTTTCTTCAATTATTTGTAATGCCTTTTGGGTCCTTTGGTAAAACTGAGTTTCCTGTGTTTCACTTGGAAATAGCCTAAAGTTATTTTTCACTAATCATTCTAAGACAGGGTGATTATTAATAAGGCCATATAATTTCATTCAAAAAAACCAAAAGAATAGGAAGATGTCATGTAGACACAAATATCTTCTTGGAGATGCATAATTGTTTTCACATCCCAGATATTAAATGAGTGTCTGGTAATTGACAACCCACTCAGTTTCCCTGTCCAGTTTCATATTTGTCCTTTTTACACTTTTAGCACCGCTGAAGAATACAGTCTCCTCTGTCATGCACCGTGGAAGAAGTATCTGTAGCTCAAATGGGAGATGTGTGGAAGAAGACAAAGGACAGCTGATGCTCGTCTAGCTCAGAGACCTTAATCATGGCAGCAGACACCAAGCGAGCATGGTATTGGGTACCATGTTCCTGGGGCAGTTCAGAGAGAGGTACAAGGGGTTTTGAAAATATGACAACTTGTTTTCCCAGGATTGCATTTTGATGTGAAGTTTTAGGTGGCCCAACAACCCAATAAAATGGCTGTTAAAATTGAGTTTTTTAAAAAATTAGAATTCTAATAATACATTATCAAAAGCAGACCTGAGTCCTTTTAATCATGTAAGTACAACTCTCTAACACTAAGTATAATTGTTTAGTTCTGGGCAAAACAAAACCCTTTTATCAAATTAGACTTGCAAGTTTGAATTAATATAATTTATGGAATTTTTTCCCATCTAATTTTTTTTATTATTTACAATTTAGTAAGTATTTCTCTTGATGACCTCACATATGTAAGGCTTCTTGGTAATATTTGAAGCATCGAGGTAATTGGGTCTTTCTTCACTGGTCGGTAGTCTTCAGTGAAGATCCAGAGTTCCGTGTATTGTCAAGCTGGCGTGACCACATTTATGTATTAATCTGGGGGGATTGTTGGCAAGCTGGACCTACTTTTCCCAAGCAGCCTTGCCCCTTGTGTCACAATGCCCAGCCCACTCACCTTTACTTCAAAGCCTCTACCTTTAGTGACAACACTCAGCCCTGTATATAACAGGGATAGATTCTTTTTTGTACCATGTATTGGCAGGCAAAGATGGCGCTCAGCTCAGGACATATTACCTGGCTGTTGGTGGAATGTTGGCCTGCTGAACTGTTTATATTTAGGTGGGTTTCTTGTGTAAGCATCCTCGTCCATGCCTTTTTCCCTTTCCTGTCTGAATAATTTCTCACATGTCTGCTCTTCCCTGAGCATAGACTTTGGGAGAAGGACTTCTCGGTTCCCTACCTTGACTTACTGTTTTGGCTCAGTCATGTTGAGGAGTGCTTTTGCTCTGGACTAGCCTTCCCTGTCCAGCAGACGGGCAGGTATTGACTGCTGTCTAGTGTTCCCCATCACTGTTTGGTGTCTTTTGTGCATCTTGATAGTCCTTCTCATTTGTATGTTTAAGGTAGAACCCAGTGTTCAGGCCCATCATTGTGTTTCTGATACCACCTTTCAATGTTCATGAGCCTCTCTGGCATTCTCTTTTTCTCATGATTATCCAAAGTGTGTGATATTTGTAGTGTTCATAATACAATTCAATATGTCTATAGCATGGTAGCAGTCATAGAGTCTCTAGGTGCAGCCTCTGGTGTCTGAGAAGCAAACAACTTTTGAGTTTCAGTGACTTTCTACATTCACAAACACTAAATGCTTTTTAATTATTAAAATTTTCACCTTAGCATGCAAAACAATAGGTTTCATTATGACATTTCAATATGTATATGTCATTATACTTTGTTAGAAGTTGCCCTCCACCCCCAGGGACCTTCCCTGTGTCCCCACCCACTCTGGCTGGCTCCTCCCCTTGTTAGCCTCTTCTGCTTTTCTGTCACATGTTTTCCTTTGCCCTGCTTCCTATGCTCCTGAAGATCTCTTCCTCTCCTCCCGTATTTCCCGTTATAGTTTACGACTCTCTCTCCTATGTACAATTTAAAATCTAGGTTCTACACATACGAGAAATCAAGCATTATTTGTCTTTCTGACTCTGGCATATTTCACTTATTTTAATGATTTCTAGTTCCACCCATTTTTCTACAAAGTCGTGATTTCATTTTCTTTTTGACTTCATAAAATTTCATTATGGTCAAGCTTGGTGGTACACACCATTAATCCTAGCACTTAGGATGCAGAGGCAGATATACCTCTAGGAGTTCAAGGCTAGCCTGATCTATATAGTGAGTTCTAGGCCAACCAGGACCATATAATGAGACCCTGGCATCTGTTGATAGCATCTAACATGGTTCCATTTCCTAGATACGGTGAATGCTGTAACTATAAGAAAATGTGCAGGTATCTCTGTGACATCCCCCAGGCTCAGCCCAAGAGAGAGAATGATTTCCATATGGCGTCATAAGTTTACATTCCTTACACATGAATAAATATTCCTCTTCCTCCAAGTCCTCATCAGCATTTGCTGTTATTTGTTTTCTTGACCTTAACCTTCTAATTGGGGTGAGATGGAATCAAACATCAATTTTAATTTATATTTCCCTAACAGCCGAAGATGCTTGTGTTTATTGGTCATTTGTTTTCTCCTTTTGAGAATTGTCTCTTTTGTTTGTTGATATACTTGCTGATTTGATAACTTGAAGGTCTGGTATTTAACTTTTGCTGCCCTTAATATAGACTAGATACGAATTCCCTGTCTAACAAAGATTTTTTCCCATTTAATTGTCTTAACTTTTGTATTTCTTTGAAATTCAGAGATATATTGCAAGTGTATACATATGCTTAGGATTTATAAAAAATTTAAGCTAACAAAATATTTTTCAAGACTGAAAATACTGTGAATTTTTTCCATTTAGGGGGACTATGTAACAAGTTTGCAAAATGCAGAATGCATTTTTCAGTTCCCCGTCCACATTTTAGTATCATTTCCCACCTGAATTCTTCGTTCCCATTGTCCCCTTCCCAGTTTCTGGAGTCCCCCAGTTGAGTCCAACCAACTGGAACCTCATTTAATTCAGTCAGTGTTTCTGCAGAGGATGCAGGTCCTACCTGAACATACTGAATATCAGAGGTTATGCTGGCTAGTCTTAACAGTCAGCTTGATACAGCCTAGAAGCACATGGAAAAAGAGACTTCTTGAGAAATTCTCTCGATCACCTTGGCCTATGGGCATGTTGGCGGGAAATGTAAGAATACCCAGCCCATTGTGGGAGCACCATTCCCTAGGTAGGGGCCCTGAGCAAGTTTAAGAGAGGAGGAGGTCAGCTGACAACAAACAGGGATGCGTTTATTCTCTCTCTCCTCTTGACTCTGGAGGGATATGGCTTCCTGCCTTGACTTCCCCGAAATGACGGACTTTAATTGGGACTTATAAGACAAATAAATACTTTCTTCCCTAAGTTGCTATTTTTTTGTCAGGGTGTCTTATCATAGCAACAGAAATCAACCTGGGATGGTAAGTTATGTTTTAAAATATGTGCTTTCATTTACCATCAGAAAGCAAAGTCAAGATCAAGAGAGCCAGTTTCGCAAAGCTATTCACTGATAGATGGCATTGGAATTATCATTGTAGAAATTGAGATATGAGGATTCCTTTGAAACTTAACCAAACGTGCGTGCGTGCGTGTGTGTGTGTGCGCGCGCACGTGTGTGTACAGATTTACTTACTACCAATAGCTTAGTCCCTTCACATTCTTTGGATGCACATATCCCTGTTATACTGCCCCTAAGGGCATGGGCATAGCCCCTGTATGCATATACTTGCACCAGAGTTCTTCAGGAAATAAGGCATTTGCAAAATGTATAAGATGCTCAATAAGCACAAGAAGCAAAACAAAACTCAAGGCAAAACTGAGGAAAATTATTCTTTGTAGGCTGGAGTAAATTTTTTTTTAAGCACTGGTTTGGGGTTATGAAATTGTGTTTCTCAAGCACACATTCAGCTGGCGATCAGCTTTCCATTCTTTCGCTTTGTGTTTACATCCTTATGTAACTTGGCCTTGAGCTCAGCACTGGAACGAAATGCCTGAGCCATCCCTTCCTCTGGAGAGAGACCTGTATCTTTCAGGTCATGGGCTGCACAGCCAACATGAAAGGGCATGGATACCCCCAGACCTCATCTGTTGTGAAACTGTTACAGCTTGACCCCAGGAAAGATGGTTCATGTCAGGCCATTTGGGAGGATGCTTAGCTGACAACAGGCCAGTGGAATAAGTGATGCGTGGCCCATGACTTAGTACTGCTTGAGGTCTGTGGGGAGGAAAACAGAATGTTCATCTGTGTACCTTCAAAAACATTCTCAAGACATCATCAAATAAATCTACAAGCGAGCAACTTGTGTTCCCAGAGGTCATGTGAGGAGGGATTGACTGAGTGGCCTTCTGAGATGTTCAGACAGCCAAAGTCAGGCTGGGTACTTCAGAGGTCAGGAAAGGGGCTACCCCTTCTCTCATAAGCTGGCTCAACTATGTAACTTTACTTTGTTTCTTCCTTTCTTGGGTCTTAGGTTACCTTTTAAGGAAAAATATGGAGCCAAGCATAATAGCTAATGTCTATAATCCTAACATTTGGGAGGCTGAGGCAGGGGGATTACTGTGAGTTTAAGGACAGCCCTGGCCACATAATGAGTTCCCTGCCAGCCTCGGTCACAGAATTATAACCTGATCGCTGTTGTGGTCCATGGGCATCTTAGCCGGGTAGGACCGCTGGTTGCCTCCCTCGTTTGGAAGCTTGTGAGGTGCTGCCTGGTACTATGAGAGCCAGTCTTGAAAACATATATACAAGACACAAGTAACATTTTACAGCCTGAGCAGGTTGTATTTAGGCATGCATGTGCTTATACATGTATGTATTTAATACCAACTAATGCAAAACAAGACTGAATTTAAAAGAGAGAAAAGAAGACTATATGGGAGGGTTTGGAGGGAGTAAGGGAAGGGAGGATGATGTAATTATAATATCAAAAAGTAAAAGAAATAGTAAAAAGGAAAGGAAACAGCTATTTCTTTTGCTAATTTGGGCTGGGTTCAACTGAGGGCTGCTTCTAACTTTTGTAAGGCTCCCTCACAAGCCTGCAGTCGGGAAGAAGTCGTGCGCCATCTCTGTGGTGGCTTGTGAGTTTCTCATCCATCAAACTGAACAGTATGGCCTTAATCACATGGTGGTTTCAAGGGTACGTTTAAAAAACAAAAACAAAAACCTTTGATTCAGAACTCGCATAGCTATTTCCTGGCCAAAGGAGGTCATAAGCCCCACCCAGATGTGTAGGAGTGAGAATTAGGCTACAACCCTTTCTGGAAAGGGGTGAGAGGGCCCATGGCCCAGGCCATGTGTGTGAGGAAGCAAAGAATTTGTATCTATTTGAGTAATTCACCGCAATAGCTAAGTTTTAATTGTGTCATTTATTTCTTTGCGTTTTGTTTCATGGGACAATAACTTCAAGGTGATTTAGAGCAAACCCAAGCACGTTGATACAGGAATATATGCATAAAGTTTTGCATGTTGAACTAGAAGGAACATAAATTAGGGGAGGGTCAAATCAGGATTCATGTAATTGAGGTAGTACCAGTGGGTGACAGTGGCATCTTCGTGGAGTTTTGAAACTCTATGGAGTGCCAAGCTTAAGCCCAAAGCCCAATAATTAAAACAATGATACCCAGGAAAGCAACGGAACTTCTAAAACATTACCAATATAGCATGTATTGGAGCTCAGTCAAGAGGTAAGGAGCCATGATGGAACCACGTGGGTCCCTCCATTGACCCCTTCATTGCAGCTATATGAGCAACTCAGATGAGGTGTTTACAGTGCAGAAAAATGGACCCCTTGAGACATCCCAGTTGAGGTACTGAGAATCACATTGAGTCTGTGCAGACTTTCTTCTCCAAATGGGGCTGATTATGCTTCTTACATGCAATGTAAATCCCAAGGAAGTTGGTTTTTATTTTTATCATTGCTGTTACTACCATCCTTCTGATACTTCATCCAAATGTGGATAAGTAAATCTCCTGGAGGTTCTGCTTCTCAGATATATTTCTTGACCTCTCCTATGTCTGTGACCAATAGCTACTTATGGAGTTGAGGACTGTTCTGGTCTTGTGTAAGGTTTCCAAGATTAGTTTCCAAATTCAGTGCAATGGGGTTGCCCAGGGCATGGAGGAAAGTTTTCAGCAAGCCCCCTGGCTTCTCAGGTCTCTAGGGATTTCTAGCACCTATGTGTACTAAAAGTGTGTTAAATCTTGGAAGTATGGGTGAGATGTCCCTTTGCTAAACTAACCCAGAGGCCTGCGGCAGCCCCTGTTACTGTGATAACAGAGGCCGCACAGGTAGAAGACACTTGATTGAGACATTCATCTACTTTTCCTCTGTTTTTAGCTGGATTCTAGATCTGGGAATGTGAAGAGAAGATACCTGTTCTGTCTGTTATGGAAACCACCCGTGATTTCCATCGTACAGACCATTGCCTCCATCTGTGCTCAACAAAGAAAATAGCTAGTAAGCAATTAAGTAAGTGCACACAGCTGCATTCAGATAATGACGTGTGGTATTTTTAAACGAGTAGGGTATTGTACCAGAGTGACTGAGAGGGAAAGGAGGTGGCCACTACTTCAATGGGGCCCCATGGGAGACCTCACTGGGAAAGAGAACTTATTTGAACTGAGACCTAAATCAACTCCTCAAGAAGCTAACCCTTACAGGCAGAAGGAAAGACAATGCAAAGATCCCGTGGCAAGGACATGCTGAAGACTTGTAAGAAACTAGAAAGAAAGTGTGCGCAATCACCGTGGGGGAAGAGGGAAAGGATGAAATGGACAGGAAATTTGGAATAAGTTTTTAAGAATTGGAAGATTTAAGCAAGAGAATAAAATAAATTAGTTTTATACCTATAAGCATAATGGGGGGGAAGCATTCTTGAATCCCATTTAGTGATCTTTTGTTTTATCAAGAGAACTGTGTGTCTTCCTATGTTCTGAAGGGAAGACAATGGAGATATGCAAGCACCAATTCCAGCCAAAACGCAGGATGACAAGGATTCCAAGGGTGCAATGTGATGATTATTTTTGTGACTACAGAGAATATTGATGCTGTTTTGTTTTAGGGATATCTTTGGGAGAGGGGTTGAGATAAGGAAGACATTTTTAGAAAACCCAAAGAGAACGGCTTGGTGAGGAAAAGAAAAATCTAGTGCGATTGCAAATAGGTAACTCTGAGTTTCAGATCTTTGGATTTGAAGATAGCTCTTTTGATATAACTTCTATTGGTAACTAACTCCTTGGTTCAAAGCCACAGGCTTTTCTCTAATCGAATTCAATCTCTAACATGCTCTGCTTACTCAGGTGACCGAAACACTTAAATGAAACATGCCTTGGAATATACTGGAACAGAAGACTTGAGTCTAAGTGACAACAGAGGCCACTCTGTCATGGAGTGAGTCCAGCCTTGTGTTGCTGTACAAGGATATATCTGTACTTACATTTGATGAGACACTTTGGAAGCAGGCCCTGTGCTCTCAGCCTGTTCTGTTTATTAAGAAATTGAGGTGTGTTTTATTAGACATTGACTTTTAGACTTAGGAAGTATCTGTGATGTTTTCATGCTGTTTCTGTGCAGCTGAGTAAGGTATTCTGTTGCAAAATGGGTCATCTATGAAAATAAGAATATTCACTGAGAATTACTATGGGGGAAATGAAACCTTAAGTACCACCTACTTAAGAGAATTTCCAGGAACCAACCACAGGCAGCACTAGGCATTGTCCAGATGCGGAGAAACAAGAACATCTGCTGTTTGGAACTCAAAGTGGTGGTCACTTTGGATGGTAGTTTGTCAGCGTCTTTAAACCCATGCTTTTCCCAGAGGAAATGAAGTTATACTCCTTGGTAACTTAGAGCCACATGGAAACCTCCATAAGGTGTTTAGAGCAGCTTTGCTTGTAATTGCCAAAGCCTGAAGGAACCAAGTGCCCTTCAATAATAGGTGAATATCGGATACACAGTGCTCTATCTAGACAAGGGAGTGTTTTCAGGACTACATGGATGTGTTTAGTCAATCCTCAAAATTAAGAACTATGGCGCTTTCTTAATGCATATTTCTAAGTAAAATAAGCCAATGTGAAAATTCAGCATACTGTGTGAGTCCTGCTCTGTGACATACTGGCCACAGTGAACTATGGAGATGATTAAAAAGATCAGTGGTTGTCAGAGGTTCAGGGAGAAAAAGTTACGTAAGTGGAATTTGTTGGAAATTAGGAAGAAGTTCTCCAATGAGGGTTTGGAGAGGCGGGTCAGTCAGCATCAAAAGTACTTGCTGTGCAACCGTGGGCATCTGAGTTTGGATCCCAGCATCTACATGAAAAACTGGATATAGTCTCATGCATGCCTGTAACCTATGCCCATAACCCCAGTACTGTGTGGGGCAGAGATAAGAGGGTCCTAGAGCTTGGTGGCCATTGGCCTTCCAGGCTCATGGAGAGACCTCATTTCATAGGAATAAGCCAGAGAGTGATAGAGAACATTCAGTGTCTTCCCCTGGCCTTCATGTGTGCATGCAGGCATGTGTACCTACATACACATATCCCCGAAGAACACACACAAAAAGTTCCAAGATGACATATAATCAGAGTCCTGTGAATAAAATGAGTTTTGTCAATGTATCTGACTAGGTAACAGGGGATGCGAATACATTGGAGGGAAGAGCACTCTGAGTAGAAGAGACAAAGACACGAGCACCATCTGCATTGCGACTTGGAATGGGAATAGAGTATTAGGAACTGATGACAGCACAGGTTTGGGAAAAGTTAACCAAATATTAATATCTTAGCATTGAAATTTCTAGTCACTTCAGAATCTGGTATCTGGGTGTTTGTGTGGTTTGTCTGTGTTTCACAAGCATCAGTGTTTGGAAGCTCAGTCCCCATAATGGTGATGCTATGAAGTGATGGATCCTTTAGGGGTAGCGTTTGTCACTTGTCACGTGTAACTAAGTAAGTGGGGATGCTGCTCTCAGGAGGAACTAACAGATGGGCTCCCGAAGTGAGTCAGTTCCTGTGGGCCTGGGTTGTTATAAAAGAGCCTGTCCCCAAACCTTTCTGGCTCTCTGTGTCATCCTGGACTCGTCTCTGTTTTGTCTACAGTGGTGACCGAGATGGTAGAGGCACAAGCTGTTCCTCTGTTTCAGGCCCAAACTGAGATAACAGGACAGAGGTGGGTGATGCTGAGCCAGATGGAGGGCACGGGTACAAGATAGGAGAGCATATTTGCCGCACATGTCTAACCACAGGGAGTGAGCCATCTCTGGGGGCATTTTATAATCATCTGCCTTACACCAGTAATAGATGGGACTCAGTGAAGCCTCATTCCTTCAGACATAAGCAACTATATGATCACAAGCTGACTGTGAATCCTGATAATCTAAATGATACCCAGGCCTCGGCCTGCTAACGAAGTCAGAAGTTAAGTTTAAAACATTTAAGTTATCCTTTGAGTTCCTGGACAACCCTGTGAGTTCATAAATCAGAGTTAATCTCTCTGTGTACTCCCATAACGTTTGCTATTTAGATTCTACCATATTTAACTTGGAATGCTAAAATGTAAGCCCACCGAAAGCAGATCTCTGATCTTTTTCAGCCCTCATACTATTTGGTAAGATGAATGAGCAGTTCATATCACACTCAAGACTAGCTCTGTAATTTGTGAGTTTAATACAGAATAAATATGTAGCATCTATATTCAAAAAACACCATGCAGAGCTTTTTCCTTAAAAGATGCCTTATTACTTTCAAAAATAAACATTATTAATAGTGATGAATAAGAAGCAACATGCTTATACATTGGAAAAACAAAGTTGGTCCCATAAGTTTATGTAATTAACACAAACAAGTTGATATCTTTTAATTGCTCGCAAGATAGATTTTGCCTCAATTTCTTGCAAATTCATTAAGCTACTAAATTTATACTTTTAGCAACTTCATTCTTATATACAAAATGATGTTAGTTATGACACATTCAAGACTGAAAATAATTTTAAATTTTGAGAGAAATCTGCTATTACAGTTGTTATTATACTTAAGAGCATTTTATGGTTTATGATTGCATTGGGGTAAATTTCTGATAATTTCAAAATATAATTTTTCATCACATCTAGAACTAAAGATTTTTGGAACAATTTTTCTAAAAGATTCAACTTTTCATTCAAATCAATTTTGTGAAAATCTAAGTTTAGTTAATATGTGTATTTATATAGTGACCTTTTAATGTTTCTTTGCTATTCCGTGTAAGATTATATAGATCATACAAGAAATCAAAATGACATTGCAATTTTTCTATGAGTCAAAACCCATATTTATACATCCTACTATCATATTTTTAGTTGCAAGGAAAATTTTAAGTTAGAATTATGTTCCTTATTAATAATTGGTTCACTTAAAGCTCTGAGTGAAGGTATTGGAAGATGCTTGCTTTCCATTTGAGATCACAGTATTTCTGTCGTATTTCTAGGCTTGCGTATATTAGAAACATTACAGCAAATTGCAAAGCTAGCAATTCTGCCGGTTATGATGGTGCAGGCCAGTTTCGCAAGCAATCAGAACTGTGAGCTTGAGGCCAGGCCTGGCTGCATAAGACTCTCTCAGGAAACCAAGGGCTTAGGATGGAGCCTAGTCATGAGGACTTACCTACCGTGGAGTTGGCCTTGAGCTTGGCCCTTGTGCTAGAGAACAAAACCACTACAGATGCTGAAACTCATGCTTCGTGTTGGATTCCCATGACCCCTTTGTCTTGTGATGGCTTACTTTCAAAGCTTAACTTCATGAGTGCTGCAGTTCCTGCTACAGAGCTCAAGCGGGGGAGATCCTCTGTACAGACACTGCCCAACCAGGCTCTGGGGACAGAAGGCAAGCTGGCCTCCCATTGCTAGTCTTGGTCTTGCTGCCAGAGTGAACACCTCCTTTTCCAGGTGGCCACCGCTACTATTGCCAGCCTGCTTCTGAGCATATCCCCAGCCAAGCCCTCAGGGCAGTGGTTCCCTGCACCCCTCACCGTGAGGGAACTGCTCACTTGTGCTAGGAGATAGGCCAGCAGCTAGAGGAGCAGCTCGCTGTGACCAGAACTGCTGCTTCTGGGTCACAGTGATGCGGGCTGTCATATAGGTCAGTAAAGAGGGTTTACTGAGCAGAAAAGTCTTTTCCCGTGAATCCTCTAGGAGTCTATACTACAGGGTGATAACAGACCATGGGGCCATGTGTGGTTCTCCTGAGTGCAAAGTCTTATGCAAATGCCAAACATTTTGATCACAACCATTATCAGAAGTTCACAAGCATGTTGTACCTTGAGTCTCAGAACACACACACACAC
>LOJH01000548.1:15773-37884 GCA_001685095.1 Ellobius talpinus | reverse complement strand
CACACACACACACACACACACACACACACACACACACACACACACACCTCTATACAACCAGAATGAATTTCCTGAAATACCACCTATAATTAATTAGCGCATAATCAGAGAAGCCTGCTGATATTTTCCACTCAGTTCTTTCAGGCTGCACACAATCCGTGCAATCAGTGCCACAACCTGGTAATCAGTTGTGACTCTGTGGTTCAGGACAAATCGGTGGCTCAATGGTGATAATCGTCTGCAGTTTTTACCCTTTCAAACTTTGAAATCTAGTCCATTATCTAACTGGACAATCTTCCTCAAAGGTAGCTGATGAAAAGGACGGTTGCTAAACAGGAGTGTTCTTTGAGGTGCCTCGCTGCCTGGCTGAACATTTTTATCAGTGACTTGAATAAGGAAAAAAAAAAAAAACCATGCTCTATTCCCATCCATCACACCGCTGAGCTCAGTTTCTGAGCCGAGTCCTGCTTGCTGGCTGCGGTTGCTGGAAATGAAATCAGGTGGGCTGACATCTGTGAATTGGTCTGATGAGATCGTCGGCTACGGCAGCAGTCAGTTTCCAGAGCTACAGAGATGCGCTCGATAGGGTACACTCTTGGTGAGAAGGACAAGTCAGGCTCTGTCTCGGGAGCTGTAAAGGCCACGTCCCATGTGTGAATTGTAAATGCAGTCAAAATGGAGCATCAGATAGACTGCTTTCGCTTACTGCTGACACACAATGCTGACCGGGACGATAAATGCCAAAAGTTTGATTAGACAAATCGGTTAAGCGCTCAGAAGGACTCAGCTACAAAGACTCCTCTTTATTTTAGCTCTTCCATGTTTTTCAACTCCATCTTACAGCCGTTGTCCTCATTCTGATGGTTAATTTTTACACGGCAACTAAGACCCTGGTACCTGGACATTTAGTAAACATTTTTTTGTGTGTGTGAGCTTTTCTTTTGGTCTGAGATTAATGTTGCGCTGTGTACACTGAGTAGAGAATTTACCTACCCTCTCTGATGTGGGTAGGCATAGCCAGCTAGTTGGAAACCCAGATAGAGCAAAAGGCTGTAGCAAGCTTTTTCATTGTCCACCAGCTCACGAATAACAACAAGGAAACTTATTAATTATGAAAGCTTGACCTTAGCTTAGGTTTGTCTCAACTAGCTCTTGTAACTTAAATTAACCCATTTCTCTTTAATCCACGTTCTGTCACGTGGTGTTACCTCTCTCGTCTCTTGTACCTCCTGTTTCCTCTGTCTGCCTGGCGACTCTGCCTTTCTTCTTCCCAGGGTTCTCTCTCTACCTGGAAGTCCCACCTACACCTCCTGCCTAGCTATTGACCGGTCAGCTTTTTATTACACCAATCACAGCAATTCACCTCCATGCAGTGTGCAAATATCCCACAACAAAGGGCCTGGCCCTAGCCCAAATAAGGGAGAATCCTCTCCCCTGATTCCCTCAAACAGAGGCTCCCACTTCTCCTGCAGCCTTTGGATTGGAACTCTGGCAACTTACCTGGCAGACTTAAGATTTGTCAGCCTTCATACTCAGATGAGCCAGTTTCTCCTAATCTCTCACCGCCTCTAGGAATGTATAAATACACATCCTATTGACCTATTGACTCTGTCTGTGGGATTTCACTGAGATACGGTTATAAAGGAGTTTCGACTAAACTTATTTTAATTGTCTTGTCATTAAAAAAGAAAAACTATGTAACTATTGGAGCTGTGTGGAAAAATCTTGATAAGCAAAAAAGGGAGAAAGGAAGAGGGCCAGGAGGACTACACGAAGGCAGCCAAAGGGAAAAGGAAGAAAACGAAATTAATAACCCTACCAACTATGGTTAATTCCTTTGAGAACCTTGGCCTGGCACCTTCTCGAGCTTTTCTGGGTGAATACATTTGTATATGTGTTTACTATTGTGTAATGGAACTCTGTATTTGAGAATAGTTTTTTCCAACGTATCTTCAACCTGTATCAGTATCAATAATTCTACAAAGCATACATCTTTTATGATTAAATAGCATTCTGTAATTTATTATCCAATTTTGTTGAAACTTAAATTATCTTAAATATTTCAGATGTATAAGAAATCTGATGCGTAGCTATTATTTACATCAGAGAAATTCCTGGTGGAATATCTTGGGCAGGAGAAATGCACATTTTTATACATGTTGCCCCCTTTGGAAAGGGCGTGAATTGCCTTCTAGAAGGAATGCCTGAATTTGCACTTCTGTTATGGCATGGTGATTTGTCTGAGAAATGCTCCTTATAGTCCCAGGCATGCACACACTTGGTTCCCAGTTGGTGGTGTTGTCTGGGGGAGGTTTAGGTGGTACAGCCTTGCTAAAGGAAAGGTCTAACTGGGGTAGGCTTGGGCTTTGAGAGTCAAAAGCCTCAACTGCTTCTAGTTCGCTCTCTCTACTACAGCTTGCAGTAAAGGGTGTGAGCCCTCGGCCTGCCTGCCTGCTACTTGCAGCCATGCTGCTCACCGTGAGACAGTCTTATCCCTCTGGAACCATAAGCCCAAATAAACTCTTTCTTTCTTCTATAGGTTGCCTTGGTTGTGGTGTTCTATTACAACTACAGAAAAGTAACTAATGCTTTTTAAACATGTGACATCTATAGAAAATAAAAACTAAGAAATTATAGGACAGGACAGAACTTTCCCCCAGATCTCTGCAACTTTCTCTTAAAATGCCTTGGATGGTGAAGAACAGGACTGCAGATCATCCTTGGTTTACAATGACTGGACTTCCAATTTTTCAACTTCACGATGGTGTGAAAGTGATAAGCATTCAACAGAAACCAAGTCGGATTCGTGGATGCTGGCCTTTGCCCTTTCCCACACCTCTCTTGTGAGGCAGGATGGCAACAAGAGGAACAGCTCCCAGTCCATCTCACTTCACCATCACGAGAGACGACACAACCCCTGCTGCATACTCTGTTGCTAACCATAATGCTCCGTCAAATAGGTATGGCCAATTCATTGTCGAGTTACCAGATTTTTCTTTTGTACAATGAGTTTATAAGATCTCCCTCTATCGTAAATTGCTTTGGTTACTTTTCTCATTAATGTCACAAAACACCTGGCATCTTAAGAAAGGAAGGGAGGGCTTGCTTTGGCTCATAGTTTGAGGCAGGGAAGGCTTGGCAGCAGGGATAACTGCTGGTTACAGTACACCACAGTGGGGAGCAGCGAGAGATGAGCACTGGTGTCCTAGCTACCTTCTCCTTTTTATTCTCTCTGGAACCTTAGCCCATAATAAAGTGCTGCTCTCTGGTTCAGGGTGTGACTTCTCAGCTCAGTAAAACCTCTCTGGAAATACCCTGACAGACATGCCCAGAAGTGTGTCCTTAGGTAATTCTGAGTCCTGTTAAGTTAATGATCAAGATAAACTTACACTTAAGCCAAAGAACATCAATAAATAGTTGACCTTGCTTTTAAAAATATGAAGTTAATTTTTGTATATGCAGGTTGCAGAATACCTCTGCTATTTTCAGTATTGCTGTGTAACAAGTTGTCTTAAAATTCAGAGACTTAAGGACATATGTGCTTTGCTCATGAATCTGCAGTTTGGGCAGGACTTGGTGATGAAAGATTATCTTTGCTCACTCAGTATACAGGGCAGCAGAAAGAGTAAGAGCTGAATCACCTTCAGGCTCCCAGGCCCTATGCTAGAGGTTGATATTGGCCATTAAACAGCTTCAGCTGGAGCTGTCAGATAACCCAACAGCATGTAACTCCTCTGTGTGCTTACCTGATGATCAGTGTCCCAGGCAAATCTGTCACCTTGATGATTCAGCCTTACAAGTTCTAGAGGGCCCCTTCTGCTGTGATCACTGTCCTGCCTGATTCAAGGAATTGGGTACTAAATTCCCTTGGTTGCTAGTTTTTATGCCAACTTGATGCAGCTGAGAGACATTTGAGAATAGGGCACATCAATTGAGAAAATGTCCTACAAGAATGGCTTGTGGGCAAGCTTGTAAGGCATTTTCTCAATTAATATTTGAAGTAGGAAGGCCCTGTCTTTGTGGTGATTCTACACCTAGCCAGGTGGCCCCAGGATAGTATGATAAAGGAGACTGAGTAAGCCATGGGGAGCAAGTCAGTAAGCAGCAACCCCCCCCATGTCTTCTGCACCAGTTCCTGCTCCAGATTCTTATCTTGAGTCCCTGCCCTGATGTCCCTGGAAGATGCACAAGCTGTAAGATGAATTAAACTTTCCTCTCCAAGTCTCTTTTTCTCATGGTGTTTTGTCACATCAGTAAAAACCCTAAAAATAACACATGAGTCTATTTTCTGTTGTTAATAGCAAGACCACTATAGACTGTGAGTATTTAAAGAAAAGGTCTCTTCTGGCTCACAGTTCTTAGCCAAGGTCAGGGGTTGCATCTGATGATGAGCGTTGTATTGGCAGATTCCCAGGCTAACATGGGAAGCAGTATAGCAAGAGATAGGAAGCATATATATATATATATGTATATATATATATATGTCTTATCTATGTCTATCTACCTATGAGGTCACCAGATTTAATCACTGGGGTCCATCTTAATGATCCTGTCTAATGGTGGTCATCACCCAGAGTCCCACTTCTAAACATCACAGTTAGGGTAAGTTTTGACCCTCTTAGTACCACGCGGTGAGGATTAAACTCCAATAGATGAAACTTTACGGGACCCACCTAAACTATTCTCCAGCTGTAGCCGCCTCCCATTTCTAGGAGATGTGCCATCACTCTCTCTTAAGAGGAGCAGGTGAGATAGATGATTTTAGTGCCCCTGGGTTTGGAAATACAATCTGCATGTGTTCCTTGAAGAGCACTCTCAGCTCTAAGAACAGGGTAGTCCGTTACATCTCCTGTATATCAAATTCAGTCAAATTTTTTTCTGTGGAGTATGTGACTGAATATAAGAAGTATTTTTTTTCCCTAGAGTTCCTTCTTAGAAACAGGAAAATTAGTCTTATATGTGTGTGTGTTTCATGCTGTGAATCACCTTCTTACCATGTGTGTAACACATTAGCCGAGTTGGATTCACTAGTTGCTCATTTAAGGATGTTTGGAGATGCCATCCGACAAAATTAGTAAAAACAAAACCAAGAAGAACTACAAAGCTTTAGTCATTATCCATGGGGAATAAATTCTCCAGGCCACTGCAAGTCTGCACTTTAAAGATCGTTTTAAAAAGACAAAAAGCAGCCAGGCTGGTGGCTCTCAGCTGCAGCCCCGGCACTTCAGCAGCTGAACTAAGGGGACTGGCTGAATTCGGGGGCAGCCTGGACTACAGAGTGAGTGTCAGGCTAGCCTGAGATAGATAGGGAAATCTTGCTTTTTAAAAAAAAGGCGGGGGAGGGAAGCACAAAATAGGGGAGAGAGCCAAGGACATTTTCCATTAATGATGCAGAGACAGGTATCTCCGCTGTTCAGACAGCATTGAGCAAGGGATAGCCTCCAAAAACTGTGTGATTCCAGTTGACTCCAATAAATACAATATTCATGATGTGAACAGTCAATCAAACAAAACATGAAAAAATTTCATGAACTATAAGGAAAATGATTCTAAATAAATAGGTTATTTATATTGTATACAAATAAATCGATACATACTACAATTTAATATATAATTAGTTGCTTTATATTTCAATATATACCTCAAAGATGTTATTTTTTAAAGACTATCAAAAGAATTTCTGAAATATTCTGCTATTTGGTCTAATAGGCTTTTTTTTATTCTTGATTGTGTTTGATAATTGAATAAAATATTTCAAGTGGCTTACCTAACACAAACTCTACATTTCAGCTGATACTGTATCCCTGGTATCTGAAGTGTACAGGTTCCCTAGCACCTGTTTGGTACATCTTCAGTCCTCTCTGCCATCTTGAAATTTATCTGTGCAGATGGAGGAAAGCTGGAATTAAAGATGGCAGATTACCTTTGAATACTTACTTCAGAGGGTTTCTGCAATACACTGTCTATCATGCACACACACACACACACACACACACGCGCGCACTCAGGAGAGGAAGCATGCAGAAGAGGGTCACACTAACCTTTTGAATATTAACTGCTATAGGGAAAAAATGATATAAAACATAAATATTATGAAATCCTTTGGGTTTCAGGCCCAACTCACTTGCAGGTCACCATTGCCTGGTGGGAATATTCTGAGGAACTCGGTCACACAGGCCTGTCTAAGGACCACACTTACACCTCTCCTGAATCGGGCTGTTTTAAGTGGCAACCTCTCAGAGCGGCGGGCAGATGCTGCACCTGCCACAGCTGCCATGCTGCTGTGTGAATGACTTAAATTAGAGGAGTCTCATGTCCTCAGTTCTCAGAGCTGCCTGAGCTGCTGCAGGCCCCAGTTAGTGCCATTTTGCTAATTCAGAGGAGACAGACCCCACATGGTCTGTTGGTGACAAGCTTGAGCTTGGCGCACGCCACCCACCTGATAATATTGACCCAGTGTTAGCTACGGACTCTGACATCTTCTTGATATTCCAGAAGTTTTCATTTTTTAATTAAGGCATGAAGTATTTTTTGTTTGTTTGTGTCAATAAAATTACATTTTTTAAGAATCCCATATATGTATTACAGTGTATTTTGATTGTATACATCACTTAATTTCCTACCTCCAAAGTTGCCCTAGGCCCTTCCCCAGTGCGTCACACACCCAACTTCATGTCTTCTTTGAAAAGAGAAAATTAATATCTCACTAAGTCCATTTAGTGCTGCCTCTGTGTGTGGGGGTGCGGGGCCGTTCACTGTAACACAGACACCCTGCCAGTGACCATAGCATGCAAGAAAAATGGCTCTCTTTCCTCCATCAGCTACCAACAGCCAACCGTTTCTCTGCTATGGATGAGGCCTTGGGAGCCCTTCCCCATCCGGTCCTGGGATTAATCTCCTGCAAAACAAATCTCCTGTGAGTTCATGAATGTGTAAGTTACCATGTCTATAAGACAGCATTTCACAGCACTTCTGCCGCCCCCAGTTTTTACGCTTTCTCCAGCCCCTCTCCTGGGACATTCCTCCAGTCTTGCTGGGGAGGGATTGCTACAGATATCCCTCTTAGGGTGGAGTACACACAGTCGTTTTTTCTCAACAGGTTAACCAGTGACGTGCTTCTGGATTGACCACTACCTACTGCATAAACAAGCTTCTCTGATAAAGGCTGAGAGCAGTATAGATAGACTCAATATTTAGATGGCAACCGACAAGATGACTGTTTATGAAAATACCAATCACAGGTCCCCTATCATCTCCCCAAACATGGATCTCTATTCAGTATTCAATTTGTACCAAGTCTCTTCCCATATTTTTCCCTGTAAATTCAAACCTTTACATATTTTATTTGATTTTATTTGTGCATGTGTGTATGAGAGAGAGAGAGAGAGAGAGAGAGAGAGAGAGCATGAGTGTCACAATGTGCTTTAGAGGTCAGAGGACAGATTTGGCGAGCCGGTTTGCTCGTTTCAGCGTGGGTCCTATGGATCAAACTCAGGTCATCAGACTTGCATGGCAAACACTTTTCCTGCTGAGCCATCTGGCTGGCTGGCATTCAAGCTTTCTAACAATTCTTTATTACCTGGGTATTGGGTAGAGTTAGGAGAGTGTGAAATTGAGAAAGTGAAGAATGCTTCTCTGCACAGCAAAAATAGCCCTAAGTTTCTATTGTGGTTTGAAGGCAGAGTGTTGCTCGGAAGGGAGATTATGTGAGTGCATACGGTAAGCATTGCTTTATAGGACAGTGATAACGTTCCCTCGAACTAGGAACAATTGCCTGCTAAAAGGCAAGGGGATCCCATATATCCCATATAAGGTTATCATTGGGCAAGAGGCTCTTCACGGGATGGCTGATGCTTTAATAATGGCACAACTGCTGGTGTGGCCCCTACAGTATTGACTAGCAACTTATTTTTGACACATATGCATATGTGTGTGTACATCCACAACACATGTATACAAAAACCACATGATGTATGTAACGTTTGCATGCTGATTTTCTTTTTTAGGAGACAAAATAAACAGCAAAATGTATATAAGGGGAAAGTCAATAATAATATTACAACATTTTAACACTACTTCACAGGGTAACTATTATTAACCTCTTGGTACACATAACATCCATGTGCATTTATTTGTTGATATTCTTAACAATAATTTTCAGAAAAGTACTTCTCGCCTGGCTTTTCTCACTGAGCAAGGTCACTGCAAACATAGTCAAAGATCTAGAGCCTGTGTAGAAGGATTAAGAATTCAAGGTCAGCCAGGCACAGTGGCACAGGCCTGCTGCCCTAGTTACTTGAGAGGCTGAGGCAAGAGAATTGCCTAAGTACAGGAGTTCTGGGAGGTAATGCGCTATGCCAGTTGGGTGTCTGCGCAAAGCTAGGTATCAATATGGTAACTTCCCAGGAGTGAGGACCACCAGGTTACCTAAGGAGGGGCGAACTGGCCCAGATAAGAGATGAAGCAGGTCAAGAATTTAAGGTTATCCATCCTTGGCCATATGGCAAGTTGAAGGCCAGGGTAGATTACATGAGCTCTTGTCTCCAGTTAATAAATAAGTAGATGATGGTGATGAAGAAGATAGACAGACAGACAGACAGATAGAACAAATAGTGAGTTTGTACCTTATAGGAGATTGTTTGGATCAGTTTTGATTAGTTTTCCAAGCTTTTAAGCAATGCTTTAAAGCTGTGATATTTTTAATCACATAAAGGTTTAATACACGCTGTCATAGTTATCTTCAGGTGTCAACTTGACACACCTGAGATGCGGGACACTCAGTGGAGGAACCAGCCTGTGGGTGTGTCCGTGGAGCTTTTAGGAATTGTTAATAAAACAGTAGAATACATCCCACTGAGGGCAGTACTACTCTAGGCCCATGGGCCTGGGTAGAAAAGCTGAATGTGAACTTGGGAGCAAGCCAGGAAGCAGCGTTTCCTCCTGGCCTCTGTTTCAGTTCCTGCTTCCAGAGTCCTGCGGTGTGTTAGAGTCCCTCAATGACAGGCTAGAACTTTAAGCTAAAATAAACCCTTTCTTTCCCAAACTGGTTTTGGTCAGTGTTCCACCACAGCTGCCGAGATGCAGACTAAGACCAGATACCTTTGTAGCCTGAATTTCGAAGCTATACATCCGAATAAAAGGGATACCTCCTTTAAGTTTTGCTGGAAAACATCTTTCTGCAAATGTTCCAGCAATTCTATGCCCACGCACTCTTTCTCCCTCTCCCTCTGCAGTGGTGGGGACTGTGTTAGTCGGCTTTATAAAATTGGGACAAAAATTCCTGAAGAAACATCTTAAGGGAGGAAGGATTTTGCTCAGTATTTCAGAGGTGTCAGTCCGTCGTGTTGGGGAGATCATGGCAGAGCAGCTCACTCCATGACAGCCTGGAAACGGAAACAGCATGAACGCAAGGGGCCAGGGCAGGATATAGCCAAGAAGGACATCCTCTGGCTAACCCGCGTCCTCCAGGCATCCTTTCTACCCTCCCCAGTTTCACTACTTCCCAATCGTCTTCAATATTTTATAAGTCTGTATACTTTGGTAATCCCATACATGAATAAAACATATTTGATCTCTATTTGAATTTTGAATCCATCAATGAATTACGTCATTCATTGTCGGGTCCTTGATGATCCATTTGTCTTTGAAAATGTCCTCAAAGATCCATCAAATGCTTCAGTAATCTCTCTGATTTTCCTCCATCAAGGCAAAAGGACAATCAATATCAACGATGACAGAATAGAACCTGGAGCCCCGTGCGTATTAGGCAAGTGTTCTACACCTGAGTTACATCCCCAGAAAAAGCACATTATCTTCCTTTCCCCATTCCTCATTCTCTAGCTGTTCTAAACAATCATTTTTTCAATACTGTGACAAGGTATGTGTGGCTTCTCAGCGTTTGAAAAGTGATACTCTGAATAGTGATCTACTGGAACTGTCAGAGGCCCATCATATTTCAGACGCAGGATGAGGAAACCCGTGGACTATCCTGATAGCATCCATACCCATTGCATTTTATCATTTTAAATATGTTGAGTTGAATCTTTTGATTACTAAAATTTTCTTGTTTATTTTCCTTTTTAAAAATATAACCTTTAGAGAAAGTGCATATGCCTTTCTCATTTATGCCTACATTGTGTTTTGGTTGCACAGCAGTGTTATGGGCATTTAATAGATGACATTGATTCTCTGTCCCGAATAGGTTTCTTGCTTTGTTTTGGTTAAATTTTGAATAGGCAATACATAGTACCACATACAAGTCAAAAATTTCTATGATCGTTTTCATTGGCTGGTACAAGAAATGACCACAACTTAGTGGCTCAAAGAAATACAGATTTATTCTCTTGGCTCTAGAAGTGAGAAATCCAAATTTGGTTGCACGGACTGTTTCCTGCAGAGGGTCTAGGATGGAATTTATTTTCCTCGTTGCTTTTCACATTTGAGAGCTGACTGCCTTCCTTAATTTTTGGCCCCCTTCCATCTATAAGGCCATGAGTGACCAATCAAATTATTCTGAGTCCTCTTTGAGATTTCTACTTTAAAAAAAAAACTTAAAACAGCTTTGCTAATATATAATTCCAACAACACACAGTTTACCTATTTCAATATGGAGACAAATGCCTTTTAATATACTTTCTAGATGTTTCTTTGACTTATAGTGGGACTATAGTCCAATAGTTCATCATATGTTGAAAATATCATGAGTGAGAAATGTATTAGAGCACATGTCTGGGGCTGGAGAGATGGCTCAGTGGTTAAAAGCACTGAATCCCAGCACCCACATAGTCGCTAACAACCATCTAAACTCCAGGTCCCTTGCATCCAGTGCCCTCCTCTGGCTTCCATGAGTATTCCATCCACTTGGTGCACATGCACATAGGCTGGCAAAACACCCATACCTAAAAGAATAAAAACAATTTTTTAAATTAAGATTTTAAAAATCACCAGTCTACTGAACATCACTACAGAGCTGACTCCATGGTGGTGTCTGTGACTGTTTCCCCTAGTGTTCGCAGATCCAACTGGCGGCTTTGGCTTCCTGGCATCACATCCATCGTGAGAGAACATCATACTGTGTATTGCTAGCTTGAGAAAAGAGCCAAAGCAGAAGTTAAAGCTCAGCTCCTGTGGAATGCATGTTACTTTCACATGACCACAAAGTCAAAAGAAGTGTAAGTTAGAAACTTTTCAGCGGGGAAGTCTGATTTGCAGGACTCTGAATTCACCACCACAGCCCATTCCAGGACATTTTCGTTACCCCTAGAGAACCCCTGTATGCCTCGTCATTTATCCCCCTCCTCAGGTCCCGCATCACTCCCACCTCAGACACCATGAATCGTCTTTCTGTTTCTGTGCATTGACCTATTATAAATACCCTGTAGATACAGAACCATTAGATGTGTTATTCCTTAAGGTTTGCTTCTTTCACTCAGCATGCTGTTGTAGGTCTCGGTTATGTTTCAGGTTCTGCTTTCTTCGGTTGCCTGATAATGTTCCATAGTATTTCCCTTCTAATTTGAGACCCATGTATTTGGGCCATCCACAATTCAAGAAAATCTCCCCAGCTTCAGATCAGCTGATGGACAACCTTAATTCTACCTGGAATCCGTGCGTCTACCACACTCACAAGTTCTGTGGGTTGGAATGAAAATGTCTTTGCAAGGAGGAGGTGCATATGTATTTCTGTCCCTGATAGTGCCTAGCTCCAGGCACTGCAACTCCTAGCAGAACACAAATACTCCTCTACCTGGAGACAACACTGCTAACAGTGTCTTGTGAGTTTATGAGATATTCTATGCACATAGTAATACACACACACACATGTATGCACACACACACTCATGCATACACATACTTTTTTTAAAAAATGTCCATAGCTTCATTAACTGGTTTATTTCACTTTCTTCAGTTTTCCTAAACTCTCCAGTCTTTTTTGGAGATCGTGTTAGTTTCTTACGAATACTGTAACTAATAATGGTTGTTTCAAGTCACAGCTAGATATTCACTTACAGATCTGGAGAACAGAGGGACAAAATCAAGGTGTCACAAGTTGGCCATCTTCCTTGAGCTCAAGGGAACTGGCTCATCCAGCTTCTAGTGGCTCTAAGCATGCCTTGGCTTTCAGTATATCAGTTCAGACTCAATTCCTGCTTTGGTAGGGCTTCTTGCTGTGAGTCCACAATGCTTTCTCTCTGTCTCTTACAATGACATTTGTCATTGGGTTTGGCACCCACTCTGATGTTGAGAGTTCTGTTATGATTTTTGTGTATGATGCCTTCTCATTTAATCCCATCTCATGTCAAGCCCCTTAAGGTCACATTCCCAGGTCCTGTTATTAGGACAGAGGTCCGTCTTTTTAGAGGGCTCTTGCCCACCATTTCAGAGCCATTCCACAACAGCAGGGAATAACCGTACTCTTTGAAACAGCCGTGTAGTGTTTTATAGTAAGAATACATTATACTTAAATATCTCACAATTAGGTCATGCATAAACAGACATTGAGACTAGCAGGATATATTTGATGTATTTGTACATTTTCTTTGGATTCGCTTGTCAAAATATTCTTCAGGGGCCTACAAGGTTTTGTGAAATTGTACCCTTTAAGGAAAAGGAAAGGACATAGTCAGACACGTGGGTGGGAGTGCAATGGCACCCTAGGGAGGCCTTCAGTCGGCCTGCTGTTGTGGAGCATGAAATCTCCCCAGAAGGCAGGTGCTATGTCTGAGCTTATCTCACCCCACCAGGACCCCACTCAGATTTGAGACATAGCTTCAGGTCACTCTCTGACCAGAGCGTAGGCTGGGTCCCTTGTCTGCTCTTTCTCATTGTTCTTTAACCTTGTCAGGGGACATGGATGTTAAGTTTGCTTAGATTTGAGGTGATACACACAGATTGTTGGGGGATTTTTTTGAAGAAAGACTTAAAGACAGCCAGGTGTGTCTGCATTTAAGGGTAGCCTCTTCTTTCAGGGAAGGGCAAATGTTCCCAAACCTGTTTCTGGCTGAAGCTCGTACCTTGTCCAGAATGGCAGGCATCCTGCGTGATCTCCACCCGGCTGTAACTGGGAGGAACATTTCCCCATGAAAGGCCACATTTGTCCATGTCCCTGTCTACACGGGGCTTCCCAGGCTGCTTTCTGCCCACTTAATGGACACCTGCCCTAGTCGTCATACTGAGAATTTTACATTAAGATGAATAGTTGCTCGGTTGGTTTCCTCTTCCCTTTCCCTGCAGGACACACACCCCTTTAAGAGAAATCACGTCAGGTAAGGAGAACTATTGTGTTTCTCAGGTGAGGCTTTTTAGATAAAAACTCGAGGTGAAACACAGCCTGCTTACAGTGGCTTCTAGCCCAGAGGCAGTTTGAACAGGTTCTATTACACAAAGGCATAATTCAGGCAGGGCTCCTGAACAAGGGCGCATTGTCTCATTGTCACCGTGTCAGGAGATCTGTTAATGGTTTACATGAGCCACGACCTCCAATTTAAAGCTATGTGTTCCATTTGGCGGGTGAAAACAGGAGATCTCTCCTGACCATCTGTGCAGATTGGCCAGACTGAAGGAGCCCTTAAAATCTGGGTGCGCAGGTCATCGCTCACCTCCCGCAACTATTCATTCTCCACTCTCTGTGTGAAGCTGCAATCAGATTCTCATGTGAGTCTAAGCCTTCAGGGCCCCACAGGGAGCAGAGCTAAGTGGGAAGCTAGGGCCTGAGAGGTAGGGACTCAGCACCTCAGGTCCAGTGATAGAGTAACGCCCTCTCCCCCATCCAGGAAGTACTTGCTTCTGTCACTTCTGAGGTGTGACTTTCTTGTTTTTCGAAAGCTGGGATGGATTGTTCTGTGTTCTCTGCAGATTGCCCAATGAGGTTCTCAGGTACTGTCACAATGTTGCATTCTTCCTTCGACTCTCATGAGACACTCGGGGGACAGACCCTTGGAGGACATTTCTCCCAATTAATCCTCACAAGAATCTGATGAGGTAGGGTCTGTGACAGACATAGTTGGTGCAGAAGAAGAAGTTTAAAACATAGAGATTGGAAAGAATGTCCAAGGTCACCTCCTAAGAGGGAGAAGCTCCAGGGTCAGTGCTCAAGGGGAGGTACAGAAACACGAGGGGGGGCATCATCACACTTGTCTTTGGTGTCCCCACTGTCCTTATTCTCCTTATTCCAAGGTCCTGGAAGGGGGATGATGAGTTGAGGGTGAAAGGTGATTGTGGACACAATGTGTCTCTGAGGTTCTGCATAACAGACTCTCTTGACTGGGGAGCTGGGCCCCTGGGGAGTTCCACAGAGAGGAATGACCAAGAATCTTCTCTTTGCAAACAAACCATTGTTTTGAGAATGGCCTATTCTTCCTCATAATTCTCTTTGAGTTTCTATTAAAATGCAATAACAATCCGACCCAAGAGCCTCTTTATATGGAGCAGCACAGGCCTGTTCTACCAGAGGTCAGTAGTATCAAAAGAACCTTTCCTCATCTTCCACAGGAAGACAGACGGCCTTTGAAAGGCTGGCCCACTATTCACGGAGGAAGCTTTGTGGAGGACTCCTAAGCCTTTCCCATAATTAGTCACCTTCTTAAAATTCATCTATTCTTTGTGGCCATAACTCACACCATTAAGAGCTAGCAAAGTGATTTTCTAATGAGCCTCTTGGTTCAGAACTAGGACATTTATGTGTCCCGAAGAGAATAACATCATGTGAGCTAAGAAGAAATGGCAAAGTCCTCATTTCTAGCTACCTCATCATGTCTTAAGGCTCCTAGTACTTCTAGAATTTTGAAAATAAATGCAATGCTTGGGTCAAGCCTGTTTCTTCCCAAACCTTCTATGGGTTAATAAAAATATGAGTTTGTTTGTGTGCAACAGAAATTCAACGTTTTAGTAGTGAAATGGTAAATTCAAAAGTCATTTATTTACTTATTGATGGCAAGAAGCCTAGTTATAACTAGTTCAGAGGGGTACACCCACTTGACCCAGCCCCTGATCCAGCTTCTTACCCAAGCCCCCTTTGTGTGTGTCTTTGGAAACTGCTGCTCTCACCTGTCACAGCTGTATTCTGGGTAAGAAGAGAAGGACAAAAGCCACCCAGCCCAGTGCCAGCCAAGTGTGTCTGTTTTCATTAGGCAGGGATTTTCTTCCCCCAAGCCTCCTGTTCCATCTCATATTCACTTCTATCTGAGAAAATGTTTAAAAGGGTCAGTATGTTTCACTTGGCACATTGCTTTTCTACATAATATGGGGGATTCTGTGTCCAGGCAAAGAGCAGAAAGGGGTTCCGAAGTGGGGATGTAGTTACATCTCAGAGAGCATCTCCCGGGCAAGAGGCATGTGTTCGGGAAGTTAGCTTAATATGCCATCAATACTAAGGCTGAAGTTGGAGTACAGGAGGCAGATGCTGTTTTCATTCGACTCAAGGCAGCTTTGAAACACTGGACTCTCTGTCGAGAAAAGGAAATAAGTTAGAAATAGAGAATGACAGTGTTCCTCTCCTCACAGATTTGCTTAGGGTGTTGGCCTTCTTCCAGGATGTGGTTAAGCTTCCTCTGGTCTAGGCTTCTAACCCCAGCCATCACTGACAATCTGCACTGCATGATTCTCCGGTGTAGAGAGTCTCTGTGCTCTGTAGGTTGCTTATCTTGTCCTCTGCCAAAAAGATGCCAGTAACATTGCCTCCTGCCTATAGCTGACACAGCAAAACCAAAGCAGCCCCCAGGCAGTGCCAAGGTGCCCCCGGTTAAAGATAAGTGATTTAGTCTGTTTTGTCCCGCTAAGCACTGCTGATGGGACTCAGTCTTTTTCTAGTTTTGAAATGAGAAGGATGGGATTCACCTGTGTACAGGTACAAACCCCTAGTGAGTGAGCTGGTAGCTGGAGGGTTTCCGCACACTGCATTGTATCTGACCTGGGCTCCTACTAAGCTGGCTGTGATGGCATCTATAATGAAGCCATCATATTTAAAGCCAGCACCTCGTGGACAGAATTTACAGGAGTAAGAGCAATCTAACAGCAAAGACCCTTAACAAATAAAAGATAGGCTGAATAGCTAAATCAAATTTCAGATAACCATTTGGCCTGGGAAGCCCCTGGCAACTCTAAATGGGAGCAACATGCGTGTTCACACGTTCAATGTGAATAATTCCTGGAATCAGCTTTTCTTGCCAGATTTCGTGGCTGTTCACACAGTCCAGCGGGTACTTCCTGCACCTCTTGGTAACTATGCTGGTGGCCAAAAGCTGTGGCCAGACATCCTCACATGTGAAGTCTGTGCTCTTGCCCTGGTCTTGAATCCCAGGTGATACCAAAGACATCAGGCCTTCAGCCTACAGCACTCCTTTTCAGATCTTGGCTGGAAGGAGGCCCTTACCTTGTCCCTGGGTGGATATCTTAACAGTGGCAGTGACTTGCTAGTGCAGCTTCATGATGGCCCTTGTTTTCTGTGTCTGCATGGCACAGGGAGCATGTGACCTGGGCAGTGAGATACCAGAAAAAAAAAACAAAAGCAAAAAAAGCACCACATCTTCACCTGAGTCTCAAAGGCCTGAGCGTTAGCAGTGAAAAGGTAGTGTCCTTTCCTTCTCCACATGCAACCATGGGAATCCTACCTAGAGATTCTCAGGCAGGGTGACCAAGCAGTATCCCGTGATGGTTGGGCTGGCTGGTCTGCTGCATAGGGAAGCTGCCTGTGATCTGCATCCCCCAGAAGCCCTGACATCCCTGTCCCAGGGAGTTGTCGTATTGGGTATCAGCCTATGAAGTCTGGAGAAAACAGCCTTAAAGAGGTCTACACCAAGGTTTTCCCAAATTATCTGAACAGAATGCTTGGACATGATCAGTAGCTAGTTGAGTAGGGTCCACTTGGGCATTCACTGCTCATGCCAGTAATATAGCAGTAGACATTTGACAAATATTTATTATGTGCACACACCATGCTGGGCCACATGTTTAGGGTAGGAAGCATATGTTGCTTTTTAAATTCTGAAATCAATTATACATATTTAATCACCTGTAATTATTTTCTCATAGTCCGATTCTCCTTGCCAAAGCCCTGAGAGGACAGGGCAATGTGCATCTTGGTCACTAATCTTTAGCTGCCTCCCGATTGTAGGTGGGCTGGGTGGATGAGTTCAGCAGAGAGTGGCAATGTGCAGTCTCCCCCTCTAAGAACTTCCCAGCTGGTGCAATGACCCTTATGGGCCACAGAACAGGATATGCCTGAGAACTCACGGCTCTGGCCACTTGCACCAGAAGTTAGGTGAAAAGGCAAGGAAAATCATACTCAATACAGCGATCCCAGGATTGAAGCCTTAGCCTGACTCTGGGAAATCATGCTTTGATTAGAGTCTCTTCTTGAGTTCTCTTTTTTGTCTACATGGGTTAGTGAGTCTGGGTCTGGGTTGTGCCCTGAGACACCTCAGATATGTGGCTCTTTAGGTGCTCACCCGAGGGCAGTGAGCTTTTCTTCTTGAGGGACACGGATGCACCTCTTTAAATCTAAAACTTAGTCTCCCCACACATGCTTGTGTGGTAGAAATGGCACAGGTGGCTCAAGGTTCCAAGAAGGCACGTCACTTGTCCATTTGTCCCAGCCTGTGCTCCAACAGTAAAGTGTGGCCCTCACTTCCCTCAATCCATGTCATTATATGAGAATTACTAAAATATGATGAAATATTATCTTAATTTTGCTTCTGGGTTTTTGTATTCTCAGTAGTTCATTTCCTTAGAAGGGCTAATCCTTGTTACTTAGTTATTTTTTACCTGTTATTTTCTTATACAATTACTAAAAAAGAGAGAGGATTAAATAAGTTTCTAGTGGTTACTAAACATCCAGCAACCACAATTCTCGGGTATAGATTCTAGCAACAACACAATATAACACTTAAAAATGTGGAGCACATATTTGATATAAACTAAAATATTTTCAGTTGGTCACCCTTATTCTCTTCAATATCCCTTATTATATTAAACATGGAAATAGAACCAGCTGCTTTATGTGGATCCTTATTCTTCTGTGTTCATGATTTCTCTAACTTTAGGACCTAATAGGCACTGTCCCTGGTAAGGCACCCTGTACATTGGTCACCTGAGAGACAGAACGAGGCCCGTCATTATACCGGGCAGTCTGAATGTGGGGTTATCTGTCTATAAAGGCAGATCCAAGATATTTAGTTTGCAATTGCTGAGAAGGTCCTATACTGTTGGCTCCCCTTACCTCTGATGTCACCACAGCAGGCAGGCCAGCCTCACTGATCTCCAACGCTTCTTCCCTAACTTGATTCTTGGGGAGATCTTGTCTCATGGGAATCTCCTGGTCATTCTAAGGACTTATTAGCCAGGAATCCTTTAAGGTATTCTGTGACGATCATAGCACTCAGCAAATACTAACACGTAGGAAGCAATTTCTACCATTTTTCTTCATTAACTTCTGGTCTGTTATTTCTTGCCACTTTCTTACTTTGGGTTTCATGTGCACTTGCATATCTAGCTTCTTAAGTAGAAGTTTAATTATCAATGTAAAACATTTCTTTTTCCTGCCCTACACATTAGTACTCTATGTTTCTCTCTGCGTGTTCCCCTAACTGTATTCACAAAACTTGATCAGTTTGTCTTTATTTCAAGCCTTATAAATATTTTCATTTCCCCTGAGCATTTATCTTGGAGCTCTGGGTCATTTAGACATTCATTGCTTAATTTTCAAATACTTGTGGAATTTCCAAGCTCTCTGGCCATGGCTTCTGGTGTAATTCTGTCATGCTCAGAGAAAGCACTCTGTGTCAGTCTCTAGTCTTTTGTATCAGTCAAGTTTAAGTATGGCTCAAAATATGGCATGAACATTTGAAAATAGCATGTATTCTGCACTTACTATGGAGAATATTCTAGTAATGTCAAAAGGGCAAAGTGGCTAGATGGTGTTATTCAGATCTTTTTTCTCAACAAATTCTGTTATCCTTTTGCATTATTTCTTTAGAGAAGAGTGTTTTGTTGTTTGGTTGGTTTTACTCCTTGTCTTTGACTCTTTTGACTCCTTGCTTTTTTGTGGGGGGGTGAACTGAATAAAAATTCTGTCCAAATGTCTTTAAGGGATTCAGAAATGTAGGAAACACTAGTGAACACATAGTTTGACTTTCCTCCCTTCATCCATGGCCATCCCCACCGGTACATGCACGTGGGGTCTAAATGTGTTTCCCTATGGGAAAAGGTCTGGTGTCAGGTCAGAAGTGAGATGGAACATTCTTCCCTCCCGCCATTCACTTCCAGCCTTTGCATTACAACACACATCATTGGCTCGCCTTGACCCTGACACCACTTTATAGGCTTTATAATAATAAATCTATGTCCTTAAATAGTTTTTGCAGATTACAGCAATCAATCAAAATTCAGGGAGCCCAAGACCATTAAAGTCATCAGCAGCCTTGCAGACCCCAGGAATCCATCTACATCAGCCATTACGATGGAAAATAGACCAGGAGAGCTTCGAGTCGGGGGCGTAGATGGGAGGGTAAATTGCAATTCTATTTTTATCAGACATCAAGAGATGATTTTCTTGGGGAGCTCTTGTCTTTTCATAGTAGGAAATGCAACTGGGACTCGGTAATTCCTCTTGCAAGTGAGCAACTAGGAGGATTTTGCTGGCTCTGGGGCTGTGCACTTAAATGCTGTTTAATAGTCTACAAGCCAATACACGAGGGAGGTCTTTCCACAGCTGCCCCAGTGAGCTAAGTCAAGGTACCGTTCTCCGCCTTCTTTGACGATGACCCCAACTGTTCACATATTGCCTTGGAAAGACAAGTCCTAAAGGGACTCTACTGGGAAGGACTTATAGCCACATGAAAGCCCCAGACCTCCCATATTGGCGAGTGTAGCTAATTACTGAAACTCTGAGGAATGGGGGCCATGGAGAATGAAGGGATTATTTCTCAGGCCTGGAGTTTGAAACTTTCTAAAATATCTAAGACTTATTATAGCTTGAATACAGCATGGTGGAGTGAACACAACTGAGACTTATGAGACAGGAAACATGAGTGATTTCCTGGGTTCTTCTGCTAGCTAGTCCTGTGACCTTGGGCAACTCATCTGACCTTCGTGGATATTATTTCTGTCTCTATTGTAGACAATCTGCTCTAGTTCAGGCACTCTAAGTCACTGAGTGATGTGGACATTTGGGTTGGAGTATGTGTTTGTTTATATGTGTTTGTTTATATGTGTATGTCTCTGTATTCATGTGGGTATGTGTGTGTGTGTGTTGTATATATCTTCCTGTGTGTACATGTGAAGTGTAATTTAAACATGAAAAAAATTTCCATTAAAACTATATTTTCATTTTCGGAAAACTCAGAGGTACCGTTAATTCTGGATTAAATCTTTATGTTGCAGCAACAAAGGTAACAGGCCCACCTGTCTACAGATCCTGAATTCTCCCAGACCCTGCTCCCCCACATACTGTCTTTTTTGCCCAACTCTAGAATTCATTCATATTAACAGCCTATTTCTGGTAGCAAAGGTTTTGGCAAGCCCCGAATAAGATGCTCTACAGGCAGGGTTATATCGAACTTTAGTCCAAACAAAGCTTATATTTAAAAAAAATTAAGCAAAATCTTTAAAAAAATAAAATGAAAAATAGGATCCCAAACAGCTTGGTATGGCCTTCCTTCACCGTGTCCTTTTATCCTGCTATGTGAGTACCAGTAGGAATACAGGCTGCTACATGTCACCAACTTCTGGCTTAACAATTCACAGTAGGAAAATAAGAACCACTTTGATTGCCCGCCCCCTTTCATTTTAAACCATTTCCACACATACTAAAATGCCTCATCACAGGCCTAAGGACATATAGAAAGTTCGCTCTTGACACTTTTCACTAAAGATAAAGAACTTAAGTCAACAGAACTGTGGCCTACTTAGATCACACGTCTCATGCCTCTTCATGCCTCACTTGCTAGCTAAATAGTGCTCTGGTCTATGTTCTCAGCCTGTTGGGGTGACTTCCTCCATTGCTTCATAAGTTCGTTTTTCTGCTCTTCATATAAGCTGATTAGGTGGTATCAGATATGATGCTTTTACAGTTCTTCCTCCTTCCTCGTTGGGTGCCAAGCATAGTCTAGAACCATCCTGAGTGGCTCATACACATATGCAATGAGGAGCGGACCTGACTTTATCGTGCTGATTGCAGGGAGATTCTCTCTTACAAGTAACCCATTAAATCTCAATTCGTGGCTCTTCATAACTACGCATCGAAACCCCAGTGATGACGGACACATTCTGAGAGCCTGTGTGTGTCATAATCAAACCCATAGGTGTGGGGACTAATTGTGGGGTTCATGATGGATATCCGTGGACTTGCTGGGTATTTTAGCGTCTTCTGTGGCTAAGCTGTCTTTACCAGGTAAACCCCATTCCCTTCTGCCCCCTCAAAACCTTCCCGTCTTCTCTCCTTCCCTGTGGATTTATAGTAGCAAGGTGTGTGGAAATTTCTAGCCACAAGATGCTTATAGAAGTAAATCATCTCATCTGTCTCCTCACCCCCAACCCCCTAACCGGCATCTCAGGGGAGCCTGCAAGCCTTTATGCTTTCTCTGATTGAGAGAAAGATTGATTCCAGGGCAGAGAGTGGTGACCTTGACAATGTCAAATAATTTAATATGCCACTAGGCTCCAGGCCTGACTTTGGGGTTCATTCACCGTCATTGAGAGCTCTGTTTACTCTGAACAATATGGCTGTTGAGAAAGACTGGGGAGGAGGTCGTTCATGCAGTCAGCTGCTAAAGGGGGTCTTTCAATTTCACTTTTAATAGGAAAATAAAAATAAGTTGCTGTATCAGCAAAAGCTTTTCAGAAAAATCAGGTCATTCTATGGTCCGTGGCTCTTTTATTATGATTGGAATCATGTCACTAGATACACACAGAATAAAATGCTGCCTCGTAGGTCTGAGGAAACAGGCAAGAAAGAGAATTGGGTTTTCAAAGTTTCACTAAATATTGCTTCCTCGAGACAACAAACTGTGGGGGGTTTAGGAAGAGAATAGCCATGAAGTTGAAGTTATGATGATTATAGTGATCTTTGTGTGTGTGTGTGTGTGTGTGTGTGTGTGTGTGTGTGAGAGAGAGAGAG
>LOJH01000548.1:0-13433 GCA_001685095.1 Ellobius talpinus | reverse complement strand
TGTGTGTGTGTGTGTGTGTGCGCTCGCATGTGCAAGGAGCACAACAGAGATGAGCGGAAAGAACAGAGGAAAGATACATATTCAACTACCATGCCTTTGATGCCTTTGGGCACATGATTTCTACCAAGGCTCACATTGCTTGAGCAAATGTTGGGTGGAAATCTGGCCTGTCTGTGGGAGCTTTTTGTGTCTGCTCTAATCTCACAGGCCACGCATTGTTACCTGCTTTGCTAGAGGAATAGGGAAGCGTGTCTACATTCTTCTCCCAATAATGAACGCTCTGAAGACAGATTCAGTGTTCTCCTGTGTTGCCCCCTTAGAACTGATGGCTCAACATCATCTATCAAATTCTACTCTGTCTATTAAGAGCTTAACTCTGCCTTTTATAAAACACCAGCACTTTCCCTCCCAGACAATTGTATCTGCCTCCTGGACAATGCTGCTTGTTAAAGACTCCATCCTCAATCAACCTGCTGCAAATAAAACTTCCCAGTGTTGGCACTGTGCACTTCAGATGTCTTCACTGTCTCTTTAAGAAACCTGCATCCCCAAACCCTCCACAGGTCGATGAGAATCTTTGCCACTTTACAAATCTATAGATTTAAAATAAAAAATTGTAAAACTCTATGTATTTCCTTGTACCCCTCTTCTGGCACTGGGCAACCTTCATTCCCATCCATGCTGCCTACTTCTAGCTGCCATGGAAACAGACTTGTTTATCATCTCATCAGTGACAACCTATCACCCACTTCTGAGGTTCTGCTGTGACTGTCTCTGTGGTCTCCTGTAACTTATGACTCAGAGATGTGGGAACCAAAAGAAATGTCATGATTTTTGTTTTCAGGGGCCTTTATGTTTTGCTCTGTCAACAATGTATGGGCACACTTTCGTCAGGACTGAATACTACGTGGCCTTAATCCTAACTTGGAAACAAAAGACATCAAGAAGCCTTGCCATATGGCTTCTGGTGGTGAAGGTGATATTTGTGATAAGCACTCGAAGGTGGGCTGCAGCAGAATTCCAGGAACTGAATTATATTTTGATCTAGGTTCTTATGCTGTAATTAAACAACATGATTGACAGAGCTATGTCACATCCACTCCCATGCCAAGGGGGACCCGGGGGGAGGAGGGGGTGTCTATTGGAGTCACCCATAATCTAAGTTTCTACAGTGTTGGCACAGCAAAAGTACCCCATAGCTAGCTATCAGAGGAAGAACTGGAAAGGAGAAAGCATAAAGTTTTACTCCATGAGACCTTTGATAGACTGCTTCAGTTTCGTGTTTTCTTACAAAACAAAGCCAACAGCAGCAACAACAACAAACCCCAAGAAACATAAAAACAACTAAAGCGTTTGTTTCCTCATATAATTTTATAAAAGAAAAAGGGTCAAAGCAACCCCATTTCCCCTGAAAGATAGTCTGCACTATTACCCTGTTCCGGTTCCTGTTTGGGAAGTGTTTTTTCTTTACATTAAGGTATTTTACCCCCACCATGATCTCTTACCTAGGGCAAGCAACTTTAATGTGTGACCAAATGCTTTTTGAAATTTTAGTGGATATAACTTAGGTTTTCTCTCCCTTTTGTCTCCTGCAACAGAAGTTTCTCTTAAGAAAGAAAGAAAGAAAGAAAGAAAGAAAGAAAGAAAGAAAAAAGTAAAAATAAACAGAAAATAAAAAACAACAACCAAAATACCCTACAAGATCAAGTTCTCTATAGCCAGACCTGAGCTGTCCTCACAAGTCTACCCTGAGTTCATCCTCTCAGGCTCCACTCCCTTCCAGCCTTCTGCAATGTCACAATCCTGGCGGCTGCTAGCGGTTCCTTAGTCCATCTGATATGCATACTCTTCTAATTCTAACGGTTTGCTAATCAAATGTGTTAGGCTCAGCATTCATTCTTAGCTAATTCTTGGCCTTTCTAGCTTTCTCTGTAATTGGCTGTGAGGCTGATTGTCTAGAACCCAGCAGGAAATCTAAGTGGGCCTCATACCCCTCCTCTCCTTGCTATTTTGGAGCTTCCTATTAACTCAGTAGATGGTCTCTCTTGATGACAGTTCCACTCCTGTCAATAGTGTCTGAACCCTTGGGTGCACAAGAAGGACAGATATGACTCTAGGAAGAAAAAGATGGTAGCTCCCATGTCACTGAACCAAAGATTTTGATACAGAACCAAGAGCTTGTAGATCAAGGGTAGACTAATACCAAATGTCTGGCAACATCTTAAAATAGGAACATTTCACAGGTAGCTTTGTTCCTAAGTTATGGGCCATTCTTTATGGGGCCCTTAAAAATAGCCCTGAGGGAGTAGTGAATTCTAATTCTGTAGCTGTCACTTTCCTGCAGTGATTGATGCCAAAAGATTGCCCTTTGTGTGACCTCTGAACTGAATTCAGCAGGCACCACCTAACCCACACGCTCGGGCACTCTATGCTCAGTCCATGGGTCTCCTTTATGGGCACATCTGGTTGCAGACTCCTTGAGTCCTTGAAACCCTGCTGTAGGAAGCAAAACTGAATCCAATCCCCAGGAAAATGCTGGCAAAGCCGTGATGTTCCCCTACACAACTTCTCCATTTACAGTATGAAGAGGCTAGAGAGAGCTGCTCTCCGAGGGTCTCCACCAAATGCATTTTTGTGTATTTTGAACTGAGATCAGGCATTGATCATCTTGCAAAGGTTTCAACAATCAAAACTCTAAGGGTCCTCATAATTTCCCAAATGCACACAGCATGGTTTTTCTCTCAAATTTCTTCTATCCTTGAAGATGACAGAAAGGGCTTGTGGGTACACGGTGCAGAGAGGGCTTGTGGGTACCAGTAGAGAGGCCTTGTGGGTATGCAGTGGAGAGAGGGCTTGTGGGCTTGTGGGTGCATGGTGCAGAAAGGCCTTGAGGATACACAGTGCAGAGAGGATTTGTGGGTACACGATGCAGAGAGGCCTTGTGGGTACACAGTAGAGAGAGGCATTGTGAGTACACAGGGCAGACAGGGCTTGTGGGACTACAGTGGGTTATTGTGCATTGCAGTTGGATGTTCCCAGGAATCTTAGCGAACAGGTCATTCTGGCAGAAGAAAGCTTGATTCTGATCCTAATTATATCTTAGATATATCTTAGGAGAAACAATGTTAACCCAATAACTAATAGATTCAACCAGGTAATACTAAAAATAAAAACAAGCATATATCTTTAAAAAAAATAAAAGTTGACAGACTCATCCATCTACCCAATCAATCAAATTTTTAAAAAATTTGCATTCCATATCATCTCTTCTACCTCTTGGCTCCTTGGTTTGAGACAGTTTACATAGGCACACGATGACTTGTTTCTTCCTTTCCGCTTACTGGAAGAGCAGCAGTGTAAGGAACGGTTTGCTCTGGGATGAATCTGGACTGTCCGGACGACCTGAGACTTAAGCACCCTCTTTCAACATTTCCGTAGTACCCAGTTTGATTTCAGCTATGCGCATGTTTCATCTTGTTCAAAGCCAAGCTCCTGGAATGAACCTGGTGAAGACGGGAAGTGCTGGGAAGCTAGACTCGTGTTTGTTTTGGAAGCAAAGGGCCAATGAATTCCAGTTTTCATGGTAGGGAGGCAAGTCTGGGTAATGTTGCAAGGCTGGAGCTGCAAGAGTGGAGAAGAGGGGATGGGTCTTCTTGACACCCCAGTTCCAGCTGTTTTCCAGGCTGAGTTTTGGGGTAACATCTGTGACATCAAGTAGTCTTTGAAGGCATACAATAGGGATATAACCAGTGAGTACTGATCTGATTCTGAAGCCTTGATTATAAGTGCAGCTTCTCAGAGGGGAGGGGGGTACTACCTATAATGAACACAACAGTTTTCGGAGCACTTCCATGTTATAGTAGCCTTATCCCATCTCAGAGTTTACCCCTTCACCCTCCCTCCAGCAGTAAAATGAACAACATCATTTTCTGACTCTCGAATTTTGTCATTTATCTTGGTAAAGAGGAAATTTTATCTGAGAAATTGCCTTAGATATTACCCGTTCTTAGCCAAGCAAATAATTCGACATGGGGGTGGGTCACTATATGGAGAAAGATCCATGGACAACTGCTCCAAACTTGAAGCTGTATTGTAGGTTTTATGTCTGCTTTACAAGGTCAAATTCAGACTGAAGGAAAGACAATCCTCTGCCCAAAGAACTCCAACTCCAAAATAGATTTTATTTTGTTTCTGTGTTTTGGAAGCTTTTTAGCTTGCAGGGTTTTCATTGTCCCCAAATGAAGACAGTAAAATATTCTAGCATGCTGTGTTCATAAAAGCATCTTCCTGCTCTGTGTGTGACGTGTATTGACCTTTGTAGAGAATTCGAGCTCTGACTGAGATGTTGAAAGGGTCGCCAAGAGGTCCCATTCATTCCATATATCTACTTTGAGTTACAGAATGACAGAGTGGATAGAAAACTCTGTGTTAAAATGGGTAGGGATTGTCTGGAAAAGGAATTGGACTCAGCTTCTGCAATCATTGTGTCTCAATGTCTCTAGTCTCCTATTATCAAGGGCTGGGTCCTAGAAGGGCCCAGGGAAAAGCATGTGTTCTGCCTTCTCTCTCTGGCTTGTAAGCCGGCCCTTCACAAAAGCCCTTCTCTTTTCTGTGCTGTTGTAAGCCATTCCCGTATTCCTTCCAGGTCTGGCTCATTTTCAAGATCTTTCCTCACCTTTGCCAGCTCCTTCTCTGGTTCATCCAATTGGCTCTGTCTCACCTCCTCTGTGGGTCTCAGACATGGAACTCAGTGAGTAAATAGCATTTCTACAGACAGGGAAGAGCAATGAGTAGTCCCTTGTGATATGTATGGCCCTCTGAATAGGCTGTTGGGGGAAGGAAAAAGTACCAGTACCAGCCACAGATTTTTTACCTTGCTGTTTCTTAATGGTGAAGAGAGAGAGAGAAATAATATCTGATAATCACACCCTTCTCTGAAATGCTGATCTTGCATGAACACGCTTCTACATAGATTAATAGCATGAAGGGTACTGAAATATTTGACCTATCTAGAAGACCAAAAAAAAAATCCCACAAGGATCAACCTCCAGCCTTCCCTTGCTATCCAAACTATTGCCAAGCTCCGCTCCCTTGGCTTCTGCCACCCACCAGTGAGGTGAAAGCTGCCTTCATTTGAATGCACAGTCAAGATGCTCCTCTTCCTCATTTTGTTGTCTCTGCCAAAGATAACAAATGCAAATGGTAGGGTGTGACTGGGATCAGAGGAGCCCGAGTAAAAAGCCAGCCTAGTTTTAAGGTTAACTGCCTCTATGATAATCTCCAAACATCCCGAGAGGCAGGTACCTTCTGACAGCTGTACAGGCCATAAACCAAGCTTTTCTGACTTTTATGCCTGTGTGGCCTCAATTATAAATGTCTCATTAACATCTTTTTTGCATAACTCCAGAGAGACGAGTTATTCTTCTGAGAATTTTGTCCTTTGGTGGATTGTACCTAAGTTACATGGAACCAGAGTTTGACTTAAAGTTTTGAAAGTCCTTCAAATTGAGCAATTTCTTGGAATATTGGGGTAACTGCAAAAGAAGGGGATGGGTGGAGAGCCTGGTGGTTAGGCAAAAAGCCAAGAAAGAAGGTTCCCAGAGACTGAAGGATCTATTCTCCACCCTGCTGGAAATACCATCTCTTTGCTGAATGTGTCCATGCAGTGAGCTATTGTCTTTCCCAATCTTAAAGCTTGCAGACTTTAAAAAAAAAGAAAGAGAGAAAAAGAAGTTTACAGTGCCTTAGAGCTGAGATGCACATAGTTTACTCTTCTAATGCACAAATTGACCAGGAATGGATGCACAGGGAAAGCAAAGCTGGCTCCTGGACCGGACTCTGGCTCCCACAGTCATAAAGATACAGACAGGTAGGTCTATCACTTTAATTTAAAAATGAAAACCCCTTCAGAAAACCGGCAGGCGTTCAGCCCTGACCAAACAGATTTGAAAGCATTGTGATTTCTCCTGTTGTCGACTGGCTCTGGCGGAGTTGCTGCTGGCAGGCCCACTCGTGGAGTGATTGGTGGCAATCACCAGGGGACCAGCTCTTGGGACTCTGAGAGCAGAAGGTAGTGGGGCTATAACAACGAGTACTGGATAAGTATCCTGCAATCTCTGCTGCTTCCATTACCTGGGTACGTTTTATTTTTAAAAAAACATTATTATTTTAATAACTGGCTCTTAGGCTTGTTCCTCTTCTATGGATGTTGTAACAAACCACTCCAAAGTTAGAGATTTTCGGCTGCATTAAAGATCTCACAATTCTGTAGAAGTTGGGCCCCAGGTCCAGTGTGTAAACATGAAGGCAAGAGAAAGGTTGTGTTCCTTTCTGGAAGCCATCAGAAAGATAATTTTCTTTCCTTCTCCAGCTTCTGGAAGCTACTCATGGTCCTTGTTTCATCATCCCCTCCCTTCATCTTCTAGGTGAGCAAAGGTTGGCTGAACTTTTATCCTGTCACATCACCCTGACCTGGTCTGTAATCCTTTTCCATTTGTAAGGACTTGGATGATGGCATGCGTGCCACTGGTGCATATGGGTAATGCAGGGTGATCTCCTGTCTCCACAACAGCCAGTTGGAACCCTCAGCCCCTGCAACCTCAGTTCCACTTTGCTACGAAACACCCAACTCAGATTCCTAGGGTTAAGGATGTGGGCATATTTAGGGAAATGAGAATTCTTCTTTAACACAGATAAAACCAGGAAACTGAGGGTTTAGGATCATTCAGCAAATTAGCAGCAAGGAAATGACTAGCTCTGAGAGTCAGATCTAATCTGAAAATAAGAAATAGAAGAGGAAAAGATGAGAGAGAAATCAAGTTGAGGGGGTATTTTTTATATGAAGAAAACAGGCATTTACAATAAATGCTGCTTTGGTTATGATTCACTGAGAAAGGAAGGATATGTGCGATTACAAACGTCCTTAGCTGGCTCTCTTGCTCCCTGTCCCCATCTGACCTATAAATAGCTTGAATAATTCATAGTTCACCAAAATACATTGGCTGCACTCAGGACGCTGGTCCTTCGGGTGTCATAAAACACACCAGGGCATGGAGACTGACCCCACATCAGACCACACACAGCTACAGAGACCAGGATGAAGGTGGCCATGTGTTCACACACACACTGTACCAAAACACTTACTGCCGTGCAAGCTAAGCAAGCTATGTTGCTCTATGTTGCCGTGGTGCAGAGGGTTTGAATTAAGGAATGAAAGGTACAGAGAGGCAAGGTTAATGTCGAGTCAAACATTTCTAAGAGGCAAATAAAAGAAAAGAAAAAGCCATCCAACTGGGCTGTGCCTCAGGAACCATCAAGCAGATGTTGCCAGACCTAGTGACCCCAGCATCTTAAAGCTACTTCATGTGTATTTTCGCTTGAGATCTTCCCTTTGCTTGTCTAGAAGGCACGTGCCAGGGGGGAATAGAAAAAGAACAACAACAGCAGCAGCAAAGCCTACCCTTCCTTTCACTAGTCCCTTCTAATAGGTAGAGCTCACAGCTTCTTCTCTAGCAAAATCAGAAAAGTTTAGGGGGAGATTTGACGTCCTTCTTCTATTTGTACCCCCCCACACACACAAATAAGGATATTGAGTTTCAGAATGTCTGAGCAATATGGAGCCACACAACTGACCTCAGCAGACTTGGCGGGCAAAGGTCCCAATGTTCGGGCAGCAGGCGAGGAGAAAGCCACATGAAATGTGTGCTGACAGACCCGTAGGAGGCCTCCAGCTGAAGCCTGGTGTATGTTGTCTTGGAAACTCCAATGCAGTAGCTTTTCCCACAGTGCCCAAGCAGATTACTGTCTTTGGTACATTTTAGGAGCTAGGTTAAATGAAAAAAAAAATGCCCGTCTTTAAGCATCTTCAAACATGGAAGCTACAGTTCATAGGAGAAGATGCCTGCTCTATCAAATTCTTGGGAACTCCTACTGAAGACTTGCAGTTTTCCCAGGGTAAGACCTTTCCCTAGCATTTGGACCACCCTAAAGCAGAAATTCTATAAATATATGTATTCATAGAATGAGGTTATATATTATATATATTAATTACATATATAATATAATCATATATGATTATAAATATAATATAAAATGTCATAGAATGAGGTTATATATTATAATATATAATATAATCATATATATAATACAATATATTATTTATATTATAATTTATAACCTCATTCTATGACATTTTAGTCATCATAAGACATAGAGGGCAGAATCCTCAGAGCCATTGTAAGCATTAAGTTGTCCATTTTAGTTTTTCCTGCTGAAGATACTAAAAAGTTGTACAAGATGTAATAGTTTTTCACTATTACATGGGGATGTTGGCTCAACAACAACTATCTTGGGAAGCATCAGGCCTGGCTTAACAGGACAGTGTACCAACCCTGGAAGCAAAGTGTTTTACAGCATGGTCACTACGAGATTTTCTGTAGATTAGACAGAACATCAAAGCCTGCACCTTCCTCTTGCCTTTATCAGATTATGTTGGAAAATATTTAGTTTCCAAAAGATTCCAAGCTCTGGGCTGTGCAGGAAAAACCTCTTGTGTGCAACTGAAGTTGTCACATTGAATACTTACATTCAATTCCTTACTTTGTCCTGCTCTTAAAACATGTTCAGTCACAATGAATGTCTGAGTATGGTGGTATTTGTTGCGTAAGGATTGTCTCCCTAACTTCAAGTTCACCTACCTCCAGGTGAACACTTCATTCTCCCTAATAGTGATGCTAACTACTATTTTCCCAGGAGAAACCCACTGACTTCTGATCTCCTTCTAAGTCAAAGCGGAACTTCCCTTTTGGGACACCAATGGCATTGTCCTGAGTCTGTCAGCCATGAGAAGGATAGGTAGGGATCAGCCATGGAGTGTCACCAAAAGGGATGTCCAAAGGAACCTGATGGAATTAGGATTCTCTCATCAGCCAAAAGAGATTCTGAATGGAGCAAAGTGCCCAGGCATATGGAGGAACTCTCAACCACAACCCAAGATTGACTGACAGTCCAGCAAGTGAAGTGCTGTTGTGTGGGTCAATGAATGCCATACCTGTGCCTCGGCAGTTCCAGGGTATGAGTTACTCTCTCTGAAAGGTTGTTGCTCACCTGCCATATGATAGAAGTCGTAGGGGACAGTGGCCTCCTTCTCCATAAGGTAAAAGGGTGGACTCTTATATGGTCAGGAGGTAAAGGTGAGGGGCCTTCTGTAGTCTTATGTGTCTGCTCTGTCCTATAAACAATGGAGATTATAGACTTCTCCCCAAAAAGGAAGGGAGGAGTGAAGTGGAATGGGAGAAACACTATGGAAGTCCTATGAAATGACTCACCAATTCTACTTCTGGGTACATATCCCAAATAATTTAAAGTGGAGTCTTGAGGACATAGCTGCATTCCCCCGGTCCTAGCAGTGTTAGTCACAATAGTCACGAGACAGAAACAATTGGTTTCCATCAACAGATAGTGAACAAACAAGATGTAAAATACACATTCAGTAGAATATTCTCAACTTTAAAGGGAAGGGAATTCGAGCACGGACTACGACATGGACGAACCTTGAAAACATGCTAAATGAGATAAACTAGTCCCCAAAGGACAAGTCCTGTGTTCAAGGGAAAGTGTCAAATTCAGAGAACAGAAAGTAGAATCCAATTGCCAGAGGCTTGAGCAGAAGTGGGAGGTTGTTTCATGGGTAGAGCGTTTCAGTCTTGAAGTATAAATTGGTTCTAAAGGTTGGTTGTGCCACACTGTGAGTGTGTATACGTGCACACGCATGTGTGCAAGAACATTGGTATAGTCTTGCTAGGTAGCCTAAGGAAACCGAGACTTGCTATGTAGCGCAGGCTGGCCTCAAATTAATATTTGTCCTGATCCTACCTCCCAAGTGTTGAGACTGTAGGCACGTACTATTTATTGCCAATGAACTAAAAGTGAAGGAAGGTAAGTTTTTTTATTTTTTGGACTTTTCTAAACCAAAGTTTAAAATGATGTTACAAAACTTAAATTTGAAAAAGCTGGGAGACAGAACAGTGATTAAGCAAATTAGTGAAAGTTAACACAAACCCCTTGATCTTTATGAGTTGAGAACAATTTCCCTTTTGTTTTACTGCTTTGAGAAATATTAGTATACTAGGAGCCTTTTGAGTGATTGCCATTGTGTTTCAGCTATTCTGAAAGCTTGCAGCATATGATAATTATAATAGTTTGGCTATGTTGTAGTTCTCTCTCTCTTTCTCTCTCTCCCCCTCTCTCTCTCTGCCTATCTCTGTCTCTCTGTCTTTCTGCCTCTCTCTGTCTCTCTGTCTCTATCTGTTTTTCTCTCTGCCTCTGTCTGTATCTCTGTCTCTGCCTATCTCTCTCTGTCTGTCTTTCTCTTTGNGGGGTCTCTTCCCATCAAGCCTGAGGAATTTCACTAAAGAATATACACAGAACTATGCTGCACACCTACAAGGTCTCTGTTTCTGCTGGGCGCTAAGAAGCCTGGGAAACTTGGTACATGAGTGGACAATGACAGATGCATCAATCCATTTTTTGTACACGTATAGTTTCAGTTTCATCCTCTCTAGGGACCTACCTGTCCCTCTCAGGCTGAATTAGACCCTGCTACATGCATCCATACTCGCTCCACCTTTCTCACACTGTTTCATAATTACTTGGTTAGTTTCTGGTCCACCAGCCCCTTGAGCTCAAGAGTGGAGTTTTTGACTCCCCAAAATAGTGCCTAGCATATGAAGCATATGAACTTAGTCAGTGAATGTCATCTGATGATGCCCAGGTAATCACTTTTGCCCTCACTGGCTAAGGACGGCTCATGGACCGATTCCAGTTTTGTTCTGGTCCCAGTGTCGCATTCACAGTCAGGCATCTTTGAGCTCCACCTTCAGCTTCCCTGACTTGTTCCATTTCAACAGCCGCTCATCCTTTTCCTGAATGTATGTGTGTGGTTTCTGCCTGGTTGGTTTGGGTTATCCATGCCCTTATTAGTCATGTGTGGGCGTCCACAGCTCCATTATCTTTTGAACTTCTCAAGGACAGAGTCTCTAACACATTCTTTGTATCTTCTCAGAGCATCACACACCGACACCGTATTCATAAGCTACTCCTGTCTGGGGTGTGCCAGCATGGTGAAGTGCAGGCACACACCTCCTCCTTTATGCTCTACCAGGAACTCAAACAGTCACTTGCCCATCTTTTCTCCATGAACCAGCTTGTTTCCCTGAATTCTTTAAGCGATGGCTATTTGTTAGACTTTATGCTTTGAGGAGAGGTGCCTTTCTTAGTGACATTATGCTAATAGTCAAGAACACTTTGCTTTCAAATGATTCACTGATTTGTAGAAAAAAAACATAGCAAGCTATTACAATACATCATCAGAAGTGGAAGACTATAAATATATGTATAACCGTGAGTTATCCACAGTGGAAGAGGGGCAGGATGGCAAAGAGAGACTGAAGTTGGAGATGTGCCATCGAGAGAGCAAAATAGAAATATTCTCCGATGTCCTCCCACTGAGAGCCTTGCCAAGACCTTAGTTTCTTCACACTTCTTCTATTTTTCTTCCACCCAAAATGTAAGGCTTGACGTCTGATGATTATTATTTTCACATGGTATTTCAGCTATGCCCTTCGTGCTGACCTCATTATTTCCCTCCTGTAATTGACAGCTGGACCAAGGCTTTCTGTGTCAGCTTGCCACCCTGGGAATGAATGTGTAGTGCCGCAGTATTTTGAAAAGATTCTAATGACTTGTTGGACTCAAGAGAAGATTGTTTAATCCATTAGTGACGTCTGTTGTGGCTATAGAGTGTGGAGTTGTGGTCCTGATGCTGAAATCTGCTTTTTCAGACCAAGGTAAATGCTTTAGTCTTGTTCTTCCATTTTTTTTGTTTGTCAAATGTGTCCTATCCACTGAGCCAAAGCAGACAGTGTAGCTAGGTGACCTCTCTGTCTACACTGCAAGGATCTAGCATGATCCCAACACTCTGTGGGAGCCTCTAATTCCTTCCATCTTTGGGATCATTCCTGCTTAGGAGCTGAGTTTGTCCAGATTAAGATGGGAAGTCTATCGGGCACCTCAGTCTCTCCAGAGGTGGGGCCTGGACTTTATCTTAGCTCCCCACAGACTTGTCATCTGCTCTGCCTCCTGTGAGCCCTGGGTATCAGCTGACTTCCCGGGTTGCGTCACTTCTTATCTTTGGTCTGCTTCTTCTCTCTACTTGCTCCCACATACTGGCCCATGAATGGCCTGAGCCACTGCCTTGGGTAACCTGTCTGCACCTACATTTATGCTTTGAACAGAACTTGCTTGTTTCTGGTCCCAGGAATGTAAGACTTACCAGGCTCTTCACTCCTGCTTCAGAATGGGTTCTGTCCATAGATGAGCAGATTGCCCAGAATGGCACTGGAGATCATGGTATACCTCTATTAGTAGGCTAGGCATCAAAACAATTGCCTGACTAGTACTAGAATGTTCTAGTGTCTGCATGAAGCAGTCATATTGTCTGGACTTTTATGTGTAGAACCATCTAACTCAGCCTGGAGAAGTCAATCAGTTCCCTACTTCTCTGACTTGGATTCTTTTCCCACAAGGCCCAGGATATCCTAGGCTTGAGCTGGGCAATGCTAAAAGACCACTTGCTATGTGCCAGGACCCTGCAGTAAGTGTTTTAATGTGTCACCTCTCACAGGGTCCATGAGAACAGGTACTGTTATCAAGCTCATGTTACACTGAAGGAATTCAAACTAAAATATTTTGCTTTAGAGTCACCTATATACTACCAGGCACTTGGATCTGAACTAACATTTGCCAAGTCTAATCTGTCACTATTCTAGAGATTGCCATCAGTGCTCTGGAGACTGAGGAGTTACAGAGCCTGGTAAAATGCTAGCCATGGTTCTAAGGGATTTCTTTATCTTGTTTGTTTTATATTTTTGTTAATTTATGTTTACGCTAGCCAAGTCTCCAAAATCAGAAGATGTCACATAGAAATTTGTGTTTTTAGCATGTTTATATAAAACTGGAACATCTGACAACGTGGTTTCCATATCTTACAAGGCCAAAATCAAATGCACTTCGAGACGTCTGCCCTTTGCATGGGTGTGAACCCTCCAGGCTGCTTGTCTTCGCTGCTCCTCATTGCATCAGTTCCCAGATGTTACCATCGATCAGAACCATCTGGAGGAGGCTGGGTTCTTGCCAGAGTCTCTGATTCAGTAGGTCTGAGAAGGGCCTGAGAATCTGCCTTGCTGCCACGCCAGTGTCAGCTGCCATTTCTTATACTATTAGTGCTGTTGCCACTTTTACGCTTGGTTCATCTGCGCACTTCTTTCCCTTGCAGGTTGATTGTGGGCATGTTATGCTACGTTATTCCAACCCCAAGCAGTTCTGGGCCCCTTGCCGGCCAAGGGACCTTGCTGCTGCTGGCAGGCTATAGAAAC
>LOJH01000547.1:35965-54554 GCA_001685095.1 Ellobius talpinus | reverse complement strand
CACACACACACACACACACACACACACACACACACACACACACACACTTGTAAGGATAAGGCTAGGCCCCCCCCAAAGCCTGAATGCTTATCACCTTTCCCTCATAAACACTAAAAACCTACCTCAGACACAAACTAGCTTCATTTACGCACCTGAGACTCCAGGATTAAAGCTACAGAGGATTCAGAAACGTCTAGGCTCGTAGTTTCCAAACATGTTTGACCATGTGCCTCAAGTTAAGCTGAATTTCCACTGAAAAGCCACTTTCATTGACAAGCATGCACATACATGTGCACACATGGGAAGTTCTTGGATGCCAGAAACAGATTGCTAAGCTCAACTCCTTCCCTGGCAGTAGGTGTAGAACCTAGAACAAATTACTTCCTCTCTTGCCTGGAAAGCGAGGATGGCACCAGTCCGTCTCGAAGCCCCACAGCTGTCGTGAGGGTGGCACGGAGCATTTAGACTGCTGCCCAACACTGGCAAACATAATGGAAGGAGTTTCGCTCACACACCAGGCAGTACTCAACCTTACTAGGCGAGACACCCTGATAGATTGCAGCTCAGACTTCTAAAAGGCGTCGTAACCCATTAAACCCATTCCATGACCTACCGCCCTTTCAGACTGAGAAAAAGTCCCAGGAAGGTCACCCAGCTAGTTGGGAACTAAGTCCTATTTCATTTCTCTCTGGCCCCTTTTCCTTCTGCCCCATGCCTCTCCCAGACTGGCCTTGCTTTATGGCCAGCTGGACATTTGCTAATGTCCTCTTCCCCTCATTGTCCCTCCAGCCCCAACCTGCCCCAGATTGCCCTGGTGACAACCACAGGTTTCCCATTTCAAAGTCCAGCCCTGCTCTCGGAAGATCAGAGTTGAGGCGTGTTAGCTTCTGCCCAGGCTCTGAGTCTTTGAAGTCTCTGACATCTGGTTTTAATTTTGGAGGAACGCTGCTGTTTGGTGGGCAGTTACCTCGGAGCACCCAGTACAAACAGTGGGCACAGAAGCTGTCCCGTTTCTTCACTTTCCCTCACACACCCTGCCCTCTGGTCACCTCACTGGCCCCTCACTGCCCCTGGGTTTCACTTTATCTCTCCCCACCAGTTTCTCCTGAAATAATTCTTAATACATATTCTTCTTGTTTTAAAAATTTCCATCCCTGCCTGCAACTTGCCCTTGGTTCACTTCTTGTTTTTCTCTTATCCCCCCAAAGAAAAACAGAAAAACTGAAGGGCTTGGCTGAACGGGTTTGGTAAATAATTTGACAGGGCTGCTTCACCTGTTAGCCAGTGTGTTTGGGGTTCAAATGATTACTTCTCGCCTTGCTTTACAATTGAGTCTGAGATTCAGTGACACAGTGACAAATTTGAACTCACGAATTTGGACGCTTCGAGGTTATTTGCTATTTACTTTGAGCAAAAGGCAGACACAGTTGTGGGAAACACGAAAGGTTATGTGTGCTGTATTTAATAGCAGAAAGGTGGGAAGTCGACCGTGAAAAGTCTTTTCAGCATTTTTACCCATTCCCTCAGCTCCTGACTTTATTAAATGGTATCCTGAAGGGTACCCCACAAAGGCACCTAATCACATGCAATAGCACGAAGGAGCTTGTACAAAGGCAGGAGGAACAATGCCCTCACTTCTTCAGGGCATCTACTTGGAGGAACTCTCGGGTATACTCGCCACCACTGCACAACACACAGGTTTCCAGACCCTCCCACCCCACCTAGGACCTGACTCACAACCTCATTCATTCCCCAAATAGTTGATGAATGAGCGACGGGGTGAGCAAATAAACAAGTGATCGAATGAGTGTGTGAGTCACCTCTGGCCCAGGTGAAAACCGCGGCCTACAGTGTGCTTTGACCTAGTCAGGTTTTTTTGTGTGCTCCTTATTATAACATTTGTTATAAGTTGCCAACATTTGGGAGCCTGGAGTTTTTACTAAGGGATGGTAGGCTTCTCTGACGGTTGGGGTGGGGGATTTTGGAAGAACTAGCCAGACTTGGTTATCTCTTCTTTGGGCCTCTGTCTTTTGAATCAAGTCGTGGTGCCTCGGTGTCCCTTTGCCTGCGGCCACTTTCTGCACCACACCCGACTCTTCCCACCCCAGTCAGTTCCCCTGCAGAACAGCAACTGTATCCAGTGTGTGTTTTAACTTGCCATACCTTGACTAGAAGGTGTAGCCCAAATTACTTCACCTAGCCCGAGTCTCTTTAAATCTATTTTCCCATCTGTCCATGGCCACGAAACACCAACAGAGTCTGTCTGGATTTGGGCTTCCTAAGCTGCTATTTTGCTTACAACTTTGGTGACAAGTGCTTCTGATTATTTTATTGTAGGTGGGCCCCACAGGCCAAATTGTTTTGTGGAGTTAGTTTTGAGTCCAAATAAATCCTGTCTAGCATAGTGAAAATGTGTTTTTTGAGAAAGCAGGGCCAAGCAGCGAGGACCACCAGCAGTCATGAAACAACAGAGTGCTTGGGGCCCATTTCCCACGTAATCTCAATAAGTATGGAGATTTTTTCAATCGATTTTGGTGGGCAGCATTTTGATCGTGTGCCCCATGCCACTTTGGGGTCAGTGCCATCCACCCTCATGGCTGCCACTTTTGTGCTGCCCTTAGAGCCTCCAGGGTGGGGTCAGGAGCATGGCTTTGTGCCCATGCCCTGTTTCAGCTTCTCCGGGAGTTCTGGACTGTTATCGCTCAACTAAAGTGGCCGTCATGGCTCCACTGACAGCTCCCAAGGGTGAGCTCAGGTTGTGTGCACGTCTGTGTGTCTTCCCTTTCCTGTTCACAAGCTCACACCTAGAAAGAAGATTTTAGTTTTTGGCTTCTTCCCATGCCGGGTCACAGAACATCCTGCTGGAGCATTTTGCTTTTCTCCCTTCCCCTTCATGCAGACTCAAAGCCCACAGTGGAGACACTGGGCCCCACCATAAAGAGTGAAGAGACTACCACCCCATATCCCATGGACGAGGACATCACAGAGTGTGGGGAGAACTGCAGCTTTGAGGATGGTAAGCACAGCGATGCTCATCATAGTTCACCGGGGGTGGCCTGGGTATGGACCGGGCAGATGGCCCGTGATCGGGCGAGAGGAATTTACAGGAGGGTTCAGGGAGGTGCAAATACTCAGAGGCCTGAGGCCATGGCTGCTAGGAATACTCAGATATTGTACCAACTAGTACAAGCCCACTGCTAAGGCAAAGGCTCGCGTCCTCGCTGCCTTGATTAGTTAAAGTAAAACCAGCCCCAGCCCAAGAATTAAGAGCAGGACGAACTTCTCCTGTTAGCATGTGTCTCAGCCATATGAAGACCTGGTGTCCCTCTTAGGCGGAGGGTCATTGTCTGTTGTAGCCAAGTTAGTCCACCAATTAACCAGAACCAATGCACTTCCCTGTGTCTTGCAATAGCCTTGATTTACAAAACTGTAGCAGGGTGATTCTGCCAGACTACATGTCACATCTCACAGGCCTGGGACAAAGGCAGGATGTGAGGGACCCTCAGCCAGTTCTCAAAAAGCCAAGATGCTAGTGTTTGGATCATCTCTTCACATGGGAAATCTTTATTCCCTTTTTGCCTTTGTCTTCGAAACATATCCAAGGTAGATAAAGCCAGTGATTGGGAGATCTGAAAATGCAAGTGTTGTTTTTATTCCTACTGTTCAGGAATAAACATGGTGGTGACCTCACCATGTATTAGGACACTCCTAATAAGTCACAACTTATTACAGCACCTGGCATTTGAGGTTGGACTTTTAAGTTTGACAAACTCAGTTTACATTAAATTGCTGATTGTTATTAAATGTTCATTAAACATAATGAGGAAAGATTAGCAAAGAACCTTGAGAAGGGACTTTAATATGTAGTTAGCTAATGGAGCCAGGGAACCTGCTCACAGCCGGAGGGCAGCATGGAAACTACCCGGATGGTATGGAGGGCTCCAGAAATTATTCAGTAAGAAGAGTGGGGTGAAAGCCAAAAATTAATGCTGAAACTGTGGGGCTGAAAAATGAGAATCGAATGCATGTGTTTTAGGGAGTGTGTTCTGGTATATTGTGTGGGTAGGGAACACTGTTGGTCAGGGTTAGTTGAATACAAAACCTTGACATTTTAATGAACTTGTTTTAGTTTCATAATGAGAAGTGGAGAATCTTCCAAGACATGTCTAAGACAGAGAGCTGAAAAAGAAACACACGGAGTTAATGTATGGTATTAGATTCAGAGTTAGCATGGGAATGGGGAGTCTAGCTGAACGGCAATCCAAAGGAAAATTTAAGGGTTCTGCTGCAAAATTTCAGAAGTTTATTTTTAATATAATTTTACCGTTTACAGTGGTTTGTTTGATTTGAGGTTTCTTTGATGGTCCCTCCCTTCTTTTTAGTAAAAGATCTTTTTGTGGAATTTAGTTCCTGAGATATAGTATGCATATAAACATTGCAGAGGAATTATGGTATATTAAATTACCCTGTATTTTTGAATGGAAAAATAGACATGTGGAGAAGTTTGGAGAGAAGGAGTGGTGAGGGCTAGAGCCCGACTTTCCCAAGCCACAGGTTGATGTTTCTGTGATGGGTTCCATGTGTTTCCTTTCCACTACAGCTGACTTTGGCTAAGGGTGGGCCAACATTAAATGTTCCCTCGTGGGCAGGCGGGACACAGTAGGGTCTGCGGGCAATCTGCGTCCTGCTGCTGAGGTCAGCAGTACCCTTGCCTCTAAAGCCAAGCATCATCCACCCCATGGTGGGCAATTTATCTCTACCCAGCTGCTGTCCTCTTTAGACCATTCTTAACCTTCCCCGTGGAAATTCTTCTCTGGGAACTTGGGAAGGGAAGTGAGAAGGCCAAAGACCCCACGTCCCCTGGGCTACGAGCATTGCTAACTCTTTTCTTCTATCCTGGCAAGTATCCAGGTTTGGGTTCCCATTTTCTCTTTCCCCACCTTTGTACCAACCCCTATTAATTCCAAGATTAGCATTAACTCATGCTGAGTTTTTAGATCTGGGTGGAACCCCAGAGAAAACCCACTTGGTTCCGCCTTTGGACTCAACTAGGTAACTCTCTAAAGCAGCCAGGGTGAGCTATTGTGGTCACTTTGTAAAGCTGAAGAGAACATGTTCTTCCCTACTCAGCTCTGAGCTGGGCAGCTCCAAGGGTGCCCCAGCCCCTCGTTTTCACTCTTAACATGTTAGATTTCCCGCCTGACAACGCCAAACTATGCCATCCCTCCGGAATAAGGGCTGTGTCACCGAGTGTCTCACCTTGCTTCTAAGGTCACTGTCTTTGTCTCAGCCAGAAGTTCCCCGGCATTCAGGTCTCCCCATCACTTCTGAGAGCCAGACTGGCAGGACTTGAGATGATCCTCTCAGGAGTCAACAGTCCACTGAAGACGTTCTTCTCTGGCATTGCAGGGAGTAGCAATTTCCCCACTTGTCTGCTCTATGAGGTAGACGGAGGAGGCTGGTTAGATCCTGAAGCCATTTGGGGACCTCTTTATAATTGCTTACTATGGGGAACCACTGGCCAACTTGGTTTTCACGCTGGGAAGGATGAGACCAAAGCCTGACCCGAAAGTCAGCAATCACCAAGACGAGGGAAATAAATGATCAAAGGGAACCCTTTCTTTCTGTGCTTCGTGCTCAGGCCTTGCCAGCTATTGAAAGGGCGTCGCTGTGGCTGCACACTGGGCCAGCTTTGCTTGCTGGACTTTTGGTTAATTTTCTTCTCCTTTTAGACAAAGATTTACAACTCCCTTCCGGATTCAACTGCAACTTTGATTTCCCTGAGGAGCCCTGTGGTTGGATGTACGACCATGCCAAGTGGCTTAGAAGCACCTGGATCGGCAGTGCCAGCCCCAATGACCGAACATTTCCAGGTAAGGCAGCTGAGACATCGTATGCAAGATGGAAGGCCAGCCTGCACGTGGTTTTTCGTCCTGACTCCCTTGCAAGCTTCTTAGCTTCCTACCACGGGGCATTTTTCTGCCACAGACATCCACACGCCTGGCTGGTCGGTGGCTCCTAGCCTACCCAGGATTTCAGGCCAGCCTGAAGTTGCTAGGGAGAAAGAGAAACCAGGATAAGTGAGAGAAAGAAGCCTTGGGAGGTCCTTAGGAGATGGTAGGTGTCCACTACTGTCCTCTTGTTCCCTCAGCCAGTTCTGGCTGCTACTGTCTCATTAACAGGTGCCTTCTGGAAATGTTTTAACAATAGGCTTTCCAGCATTGAAACAAAACCCCAAACTTGTTTGATAAGGTGCGCACACATTCAGTGGTAAAAATACTCTCCCCACCGTTCAGTGGGTCACAAACACAGGGGGTGGGGCTGGGACATGCAATGGTAGGGCTCAGGGAGCTTATTTTCGCTCTACAGACACAAGGAACCTAAGTTACCTCCGGAGACGAATATACTGAAATGATCAGGAGATGTTGAGTTGAGGGTATTTATTATTCTCCTTTTTAATATAATTTAATATAGCTTATGTAATTTTTAATAAGGATTATATTTAATTGGCTAGTAACGTTTCAGAAAATTTAACAAGTGGCGTTAACAAGCCAGTATGCATTGGTCCAAAACACTCTGATTAGCTTTCAATTTTCATACACCTCCTGTCTGGCTCTCAGATGCCCATAAACAAGCCTTTGGGAGAAAAAGGGGTTAATTCTGGAAACTTAGGCTAAATGTTGATGAAGTGCACTGGGAAAAGGCTAGAAAATGAGAAGGGGAGGGTCTCCCCTCTTCCTGGCTTCTTCAGAGCTGCCCTCACCCAACCGCTGATGATGCTCCCGCCCCTGGTCCCTAGGAGTTCAAGGAGGGAGGAAGGCTTAGAAGAACACTTGGGGCCAGTCTTCCACCTTAGCCCACACTTGCTTTCCCAGAGGGTCACAGCATCTGCTCTGAAGAAAAACATTTTCATATTTCAAGTGTTTATCTCTTCAGCCTTTGAGTGCTGGCTCAGAGAGATTGTATCTGAGGATCACCACAGCCTCAGGCACAGGAGAGAGAGCACTTATCCCAGTCCTAGCTCTAATCCCCTCCTGGTCTTGCTCTCTGCAATAATGTTTAATTAATATAATGAGCCTCCTGCACGTTGGGAAGAAAAATACTTATTTTTATAACTCAGTCAGGATTTTTCGTTTCATTTCCTCTCCTTTGAGACTGGGTCCAATTAATTGGTGGGTTTTCCCAGCCCCCATCTTTATCTGAATGTAAGGAAGGTGAATGAGGTATATTGTGTGCATGTGTTTATATTTTGTCTGAAGGCGAGATAGGGAATGAGGAGGGGAGGGTTCTAAGGTGCAGCTTGGCTGGGGCACTTTGAATAAGGTTGCACACATGGACTTTCTGTGTGGTAGGAGGATTGATCATTTCTTATCCAGGCTTTTAGTCCTTTCTAATCCTCTGGCCTCCCCTCCCTCTACTTCTAAAAAGGTTTCCTCTGGGGGTGTCTGAGGACACCCTAGACTACAAGGCCACCAGCAAGCAGACAGCAGTTCTGTTGGCTCCCCTCTGCCATAGCCTGTTGCCCTGCACCTCTACCCACTTTTTTCAGACCCCACCCTCACCTCAATACCTGGTCCCTTGACCCTTTCTTCATTACTGGTTGGAGATTGTAGTCTTTGTCTTCGTTTCAGCTGATTCATTCCACCCTGCAGTTAGAGAGGGCTTCTGGGAGCAGGCTAAGGAATGAGCACAGTTCCAGCCTTTGATGAATAGGATAGATGGGGACAGAAAGAAAAGTAGGGCCATACGGAACTGCTGGATCTAATGCTGAGAAACAAAACAAAACAAAACAAAAACAAAAAAACCCAAAAAAACCCCCCAAAACAAAAAAAACCAAAAAAACCCAAAAAAACCAAAAACGGTTGTTCTCCTGTTCCAGAGGAACCGCTGAAGTTTAGGAAAGTGACTTGTGACCTGACCCCAGGAAACAAAGTCACAATTTTGTTTTCAGAATCCTTCCCTTTATCCTCGGATGATTAGAACACCCATCTTCTCCGTTTCTGACTGTCCTGCTTACAAAACTCCAAATCACACTGTAAGCAGAAGATAGAACCCTTTCTGTTTGGGGTGGTCCCTTCTTGTTCTTAAGAAAAAGAATGAGGCCCTGAGAGTAGCAGTGAGAAAGGAAACAGCTGTGCTGGGCTCAGGGCAGGGATGACGCTGGTGGGTGCAGAATGCCTGGCGCCTGTCCCCAAACCTGAGAGCCACTGTGCCACACGACTGTGCTCTTCCACAAAGAGAGGCCAGAGCCATTGTTCTCTGGAAGCGCACAACACGCTTCACCTCTTCAGAAGGAGGCAAACAGACGCCATTACATTTTAGAAAGGAAGCATCACAGCCGCCGGCTGAGAGAAGGAAGGATGAAGGGAAATGGGGTGGGGCGAGATGGCCATGTTAAAACACAGTACAAGTGTCCATGGAAACTACTTACATTGCTTAGATTTTTTCTAATTGAGTTGTTTTCTCGCTCTCTTTCCTTTCTCTGCTCCCTTTTAAGCCCGCAGTTAGCTCTGTCCCTTTGCCTACTGGTAATGGTTGCTCCAGGCTGACAAGACACTCACTGGTTTCATTCCACTGTTTTTGTTTTCCAACATCAGTCTTTCAAGCCACTCAGAATTTCTTTTTTTAGCTCTTGTGGCTAAGCTGCCTAAAGTGTGTTCATACCAATGCCCCTCCTGCTGAGGGGTGGGGGGGAATGTGTTCCAAACTCAGTGACCCCCTGGTGGTAGCCGAGGAGCCTGTCCAACCTCTCTGACAAGTCACTTACCTTCCCTCTGAAGCTACAACGGCATGTGCTTGGTAGAACAGACATATTTTCTGCAGACATGCTCTGATGCTTTGGTATAAACAGTTCCGAGAATGATGAGAGCTGGGTCTATAAAGAAGGATACAAGCACTCCTTGAGGTGATAGAGTGGGCCTGGTATCCAGTTCTCCACTGTTGGGTAAGGAGTCCTCAACTGTTTGTGGCTATTTCTATCATAATTTTAAAGAGTTTCATAATTTTAAAATGTTTTCAGCTGACTCTTCAGTTCTGCCGTGGCACTGGTCCTTTTTCAGGGATGCAGGGGCCACACTGTTCGTATGTGGACCTTGTTATCATCACATACTGCATTAGACAGCACTGCTATAGCACCTTGGACACTAGCAGGGGAACAAACTCCCCATCCTTGATGTTGCTTCTATAACTTGGTTTAGTGAAAACCAAGAAGCAATGAGTTAGGGGGATGAAACTGCCTGAGCTGGTTCTCAAAGTGTCGTACTTGGTGGCCGCTATTTTGATTTTCCTATGTCTGCCACTCTGTCTCCCTCCACAGCCGTGGGAAATGACCAAGGGGCATAGCATTAAGGACTATTTGGGGGGTCACACAGAAACAGGATCCTAAGTAAATAGTAATACCAATAGTATTGATAGTTGTTATTTCTATGATCATTATTACTGTCAAGAATGAGGTAAGACCTGGGTCTGGTGGTGTTGTCATGTAATCTCAGCTACTTGAGAAACTGAGGCAGGAGGACTGAAAGTTTAAGGTCTGCCTGGGCTGCTGAGTTCAAAACCAGCTTAGGCAGTTTTGCAAGACCCTGTCTGAAAAGGAGAAGAAAAAGGAGAGCTGAGGTTGTAGCTCAGTGTCTGGGAGTGCCTGGGTTCAATTCCTAGCTCCACTGCGGGGAAGGGGAGCAAGAGGGGGAGGAGATAAGACCATAGATTACATAATTCTCCCCCACAGCTTCCTGGGTGATCCACTAGGATCTGGAATGTATGCTCTTTTAAACATTGTTTGACCTTGTGAAGTACGATTGCAATGTTACTTTGCTTCACTGACCAAGAGCCATGAAAGCATCTAAAGAAAACAGGCAAAGCCTGCTTGGACTAGGACACCCTTATGAAGGGAGCTCTGCCCAGCTCACGGAAGGAGCTGAGACAACTGTGCCTTTACTCGGGTTCAAAGAAAGCTCAAGTGGGAATAAGCCAAGAATCCAAACATTCGAGTTTACACATGTTGGCTGTCCCTTCAAATGTCAGTAGTAGACTCTGTTGGTTTCTCACTGGGGTTGTTTGGATGCAGATATAGTTGCTGATAAACTCCAGCAGAGCCGGGTTCTGGAGCTCTGATGCACCATGTGTGTGCAAAGGAAAGGATTAAGGGAACTGTGCCTGAGTATGGCTGGTACAAGTTCATGCAGAAATCAAAGGAAACAGCGGAAGGGTGAGCTCACAGTAAGTTTGCATTTTGAAAGTAAGCTAGCCATGCATTTGAAATTCTGAATCTAAAAATCTCTCTCTGAGCTCAAAAAATCAGGTATCAGCTGGCAATTCAGACACTTGAATGGCCTCAGTACAGTGGTTCTCAACCTTCTCAAAGCTGCGACCCTTTAATACAGTTTCTCGTGTTGTGACGAGCCCCAATCATAAAATCATTTTGTTGTTACTTCATAACTGTAATTTTGCTACTGTTATGAATTGCAATGTAAATATCTGATTTGCCACCCTGTGAAAGGATCATTCGACCCCCCCACCCACACACACACACACACGGGTCAAGACCCACAAGTTGAGAACCACTACCTCGGACTGAATCACCTTCAAAGGGGGGGTTGCTGGAGGGCAGAAAACTGGGGTTATGGACCCATAATAGATTACTGAAGGACAGGGAGAGATGAGCTAAAAGTAAACAATAGTCAAGGGATAATTTCAGCTAGACAAGGAAAGAATAGAGGCTTCTTGTAAGATGGGAGAAAAACATCCCTTGTGTGGAAAAGATGACAAGAGAGAAGCTCCTATCCCTGTCTCCTGAAAATCGAGAAGCACCGAGTTGATAAGCAAGTGTCAGAATGAGAACAGAGCTATCTACACGGGCAGAACTTTCTGTGGAAGCTGACACATCCAAAAAGTATCTCCAGGTAGCTGCCTGCAAGGACTGGCCAGGCTGAAAACTTAAATGTTTGTGGAATGTTCTATCATAAACCTTGAAAACATCCCGCCAAGTTCATCCAAAGTCAATGTTTCCCTTAACTGCTTGTTAATTTGAGGGCCTTAGCAGAGATAGACTGACCTTGGGAGGCTGAGGGGCTGACTCATGTTTTAAGTATGACCTATACTAAGAGACTCCATCTCCTGCTTTGCTAAATATTCTTTCAGATGGCTGTTCTAGTAGGAGGGCAAGATGCTAGCCAGGAGATGTGTGTGAGGGACAGATGGCGTGTTTGGCTTTGCAATAGCCAGGAGGATCAAGCTGGTGATTTATTCTGGGGTTTGTTAAAGGGGAGTAGACACAATTGAATTCATTGCGATTGGCGCAGCCTCAGTCACGTGGCCATAGGACACTTAAGCAGCTGAAGCCAGATGGGACCATAAATCGGCAGGTGAAATATCAAGCAACCCTTCTTGAGACAGCATTGGGAGAAATGCCTGGATGACTGACTTCTGCACTTCCTTGCTGCCCTTTTGAATTTGTGTTGTTCATTCCCATGTGGTCGCTTGCTCTGTATCATTAGCGACAACTGAGTCAAGAACACAGCAAATGCCTCCCAAATACATCGTTCAGGAGGACAGGAACTGTATCTTGGGGACATTGTTTCTTCCTTCTCTTTCAATAACTGAGTGTACTTCCTTTCCATTGTCTTTTTGTTGGATGCTATCCATTGCCAGTTTCCTAGCCATCAAACACAGAGCAAGAAGGGAACTTCCGGCAGGCAGGGTCGGGTCTTAGCTAGCTACTTGTTGTAGTAGAGCAAACTCTTGACAATTCAAATGGTTTCTCCCTAATGACCAAGGCAATTCATAAAGCAACCCTGTCCCCATGCCATGCCAACCCTTCTTTCTACCAGGTAACTGCCAGCCTCTGGGAACTTTCTTAGTACCTAGCAGTGATAAGCCACAAATTGGAATATTTCAGACCGGTCTTCACTTAGAGAATGCATTCAGTCTCAGTATCTTGTATGAGTGTCAGAACTGAATGAGAGATGAAGCATAACTCCAAACTTCAAAGAGGGGTCAATGGAGACCCATGAAGACCCAGAGAGGGGACATTAAAAGGGGCTAGGGTTGTGTTTCCTGGAGAAGCACAGAGTAAAGATCGTAATTCTCTCTCTCTCTCTCCATCCTCCCCTCCCTCCCTCTCTTCCCCCTCCCCCCACGTGTGTTTGTGTGTGTGCCCTCTGGTGTCAGTTTTTATCTTGCGTCTTGTTTGAACAGTGCGTGTTTGTTCACTAGTATACCTCAGACTAGCCCAGAAGCTTCCATTGCTTTCCCTATATCTTGTTTGAACAGTGCGTGTTTGTTCACTAGTATACCTCAGACTAGCCCAGAAACTTCCATTGCTTTCCCTATATCTTCCGCCCATTTTCACGTAGAGGTACAGTATAGAGAGGTTTACAGACTTGTGATTTTCCCTCAGTTTTGGGCACCTGAACGTGGTTCCATTGAGCTTGTGAGGCAAACACCTTATTTACTTAGCCAAATTCCCAGTCCCCTGGACTTCTTAATACTTTATGAGTGAAAATATTTCTAAGTCAGAAGACAGAAACTGGCTGCATCCTTCACTGGATAGAGGAAATGTGTCCACAGGACAGCAGAAAGTGTAAAACTGAATTTGAGATGTTCCTGACAGTTGGGGCTGTGGCCTGGAAAGACGTTTCTGAAGGGAAGGATGGATGGCGTGCTGTCAGGATGTCCCTGCATACTTCCTCTGGCCTATGCTAGTAGTCACGTGGGGGGGAGGGGGGAGGGTCCCACTCAAGATCTAAGACAGTATCACATTTTATCTCATCTTCCATGGATGGTCACGGGAGGGAGCTGGCTGGTTCCTATAGTTGAGACAGGTCTGGGAAATCATCTTATTTCAAAGAATGTCAAAAACCCTCTTTGAGTTAACCCATACGCTTGCACTGGCTTCCCCAGGTTGCTGGTCTTTGGCCTGTGGGCAACAGTGTGTGAAGAGGCATCAGTAGCTCGGCTAATCTCTTGCTACAGCCCTGTTACCATTCAAGTAATTTACAGGCTCCATTCTTACAACCCTGTGCAGCAATGCCACTATTATATCCATTGTACAGACGGGAAGACTAAGGCTTTCAAAGGTTTAGAGCCTCAGGCCAGGATTCCACCCCAGCTGACAATGAGCCAGCGAGTTTCCTCAGGCCCATCTCAGTTCAGATCCTGCTTTCATCAGTCCTGGAAATATGACCTCACATCTCCGAGCCTCAGTTTCCTTCTAGAAATGGAGAAGATAAGCTTGCTATGGAGTGGGACATGTTTCCAATGCCAGCATTTGAGAGGAGAAGGCAGGAGGATCTTGAGTTCAGGGCCAGCCCGAGCAGGAGCTGGGAGTACTGACTTCTGTTGCCCGGGTTGGTACCTAAAGGAGAAACTCCAGTCTCGTTCCATCATTCCCCCGCCTCTATCTTATTCTCTCCCATTCCTTGAGCTTTTCCTGGTCGGAGCCTCTCCCCTCACGGTGTCCCTGGTTCTAATCAGGCCTCTCTTCGTGACAGGCAGGGATGTTTTGCTGCTCAGCGTCCCTCTGACTGATGTTGCCTGTTAATTCCTTAAATTTACATATCGTCTTTCTTCCCTGGAGCTCATAGCACTTAACAGACAAGTGGGGCACAAATGATTTAACTGAGTGAAATCCAGAGGCCTGCTTGTCTGGAGACTCTCTGCAAACGCGTGGATTAGCTCAGACGTCAGCGCAGAATTATGATCCTTCAGCTGCTCGTGCTTAGCACGCCACTAGCATTAACTCGGTTCTTGCCATGGTCCTGTAAATCATGTGTACTGATTATCAGCCTACTGTGAGGGGAGGGGGGAGAAGAAAGGAGGGGGCTCAGAGGCTCCAGACCAGCTGACTGGGAAGCCTTTGGCCTGGCTCAGTTCTAATGACAGGGTGGCTAGCTAAGATAGACCCGGATAAAATCCTCTCAGCCCAACCATTTCACACCCCACACGCTTTTGGCTTTCCCAGTTGTAAGCATTCTGCTATGATTCCTTTCCTTAAGAATGCAAATTCACACAAGTGACAGAATTTCCGCCAAGCAATTCTCAGGCAGCAAGCGGGTCTTATTTGTGAAACTGTGAAGGGAGAAGGCTGAATAAGAAGTCTCTCAAACGTGCTGTCCTTTGTAGATGGGGTGGGAAAAGGAAGGATTTAGAAGTTACTGGAGCATAGAGGATCGGGGGACCCTCATTGGCCTGCCAGTCTACTGGGCACCTCCACAGGTTACCAAGGTGTGAGGTTGCCTCACCTTTAAAAGGGGGCTGTTGGCTCAAGAAAACAGAGGCAATGGTAAAAGGATTGCATGAATCTGAAGGCTTGGCAGAGTCTAGCAGAGTCTCCCTCTGTCCTCATTCTTTCTTCCTCTGTGTGTTTCTCATTCATTCATTTATTCATTCATGAAATCAAATTTCCCTGAGTAGTGTGATATACATGGACTAAGAAAAGGAGAAGCACGCAGTATTAAACCTTATATGTGCAAGACAGTCTGGGATGGGAGCGTATAGAGTGACTCAGCAGGTGAAAGTGCTTGCCCCAAACCCGATGGCTGGACTTCAGTCCCTGAACCACATGGTAGAAAGAAGGAACCAACTCCCGAAAATACTCCTCTGACCACCAAGCCCGATGGCTGGACTTCAGCCCCTGAACCCACATGGTAGGAAGAAAGAACCAGCTCCTGCAAATACTCCTCTGACCTCCATGTGTGCACTGAGGTATGCTCATATGCACAGACACATGCACACATGTGAACATATGCACATACATATACATTAAGTAAATAAAAATATTTTTAAAAAATCTTAGATGGTATGAAAGACACATATGACCCAGTTAAGAGTATCAGGTGGTGGGGAGTTACCATGTAAAGTGGCCTCAGCTCCTTTTAAAGGTGCACGATCAGTGGTATAGCTAACAAATACTTGAGTTGCTGAGAAAGTGGGGGTGAATATTACATGTGCCAAGAGCTGGGCCATATGGAGAAGAAAAAAACCAAGAGGTGTAGGCAAGCTGACACAGGGAGGCAGCAGACCTGGGGGAAGCTGGTGTTCCTCAAACAGAGAGTGACTGAAAGGATTTGGGGCAAGACTCCTGCAGACAGCTGAAATAAAGAGTTTACTATGGAAAAGCGGGGTATCCCTCAGTTCAGTCTGGGCTCTACTTCTGAACAGTCATTTCCTCCTTGGCCAAGTCCTTTAACCTTTCTTGGTTTCTTCATTGTGTGCAAAGTAAAATTAGGTGTCTTAGCTTGCAAGCATAGAGCGAGCATGAGATGGGATAATATACACTAGTGTGCTTTGTAAACGGCAAAGCAGTGTGCAGTCTTGAGTTGTAATTATTATCATTAATACTGGTAGCAGAAAGATCTGATGGGGAAACAGAGGGTTGGAAGACCACTGAGTGTCTGGTGATGCTATCAGCAACCCTTCCTCAGCAGACCCCATCATTAACGTCACGCTTTGGAGGCAGCCTCCTCTCCCTTATCTGTACCTGGAACAGGCCTGCTGCTGGAAGGTCTGCCATAGGCTTAGCCCTCGCCTAGCGAGATGATGCCCACAGATGTGATGGCTGCAAATCAGACATCCCCATAGCTGAGAGGGTGCTCGCCCAGGCTTCTGAACTGTGAGCCTGTCCTTCCCCAGCAAACCCAAGGTTTCACCATCCATTTGACTGAAAAGCTCTGTGCCCATGTCTAGGCTAACGTGGCATCATGTTAAGAACCGGAAGTGTTTGGCCTGCTCACATCCCAAGCTGGATACATACTGAGAATATGTCCCTGCCCCCCTTGCCTGCCTGGCAGAGGAGTTTAGCAGACCATGACCCCATGTCTCAGTGCCCAAGGCAGATGTGAGACCTCCCCTCTCTCCTCTGTGTATTTGCTTTCTGCTTGCAGGCTGGAGTTGCCCATCTCTGCACCCGTGTCTGTAAGGCCTGGGGGCTGCCAACCGTAGCGAGAGCTCAGCCTTCTGCATAAGTATCAGATGGATTTAAAACCAATCTGCCAAAAAGGCCATTCTTGAAGCATTTGGACAGTGAACCTTAATTTCCCAGGACATGTATATTCTCTGCTAAACACATAGTCTTTGTTAATGAAATTGGCCATACCTTTAAACCGCTGGAGCTGCATGTGCATGGCTGCTTGGGAAAAGCCAAGTCCGGGAAGAAAGTGGGATGTCCGGCCATCCCCACCCCTGATCTGCTTTATGTTGACATGAGTGTCTGGGTGACAGTTACTGAGGCCCTGGCATCATCTGGCAGAGACAGAAAGTTTTTAATGTCTTCCATTTGGACAGTGCCCAGCCAGACAACAAAGGCTCGAAGCCTAAGCCACCTGGCCAGAGTCACCCTCCAATCCAGCAGCCACTTCACCCCTATAAACTGTTCCTTTATAATTCAGTTCATTAGATGGTATTGACCCTTTGGGTAAGCCAGAGATGAATAAGACATGGGTCAGGCCTCTTAGAATCTAGAGAGAAGAGACAAGCTTGTACACAGGCAAGATTTCAAGTTGACCCTGGCAGGGACTACATATGACCCAAATGATCTAGAGAACTGGAAGAGGGACCTATGTGACTTGAAGATGTAAGAAAGAGCTTCAAGAAGATGCAACATTTGAATCAAGACTCTGAGGGAGCCTTAGAAAAGAGCATAGCAGGCCCAACATGGTGGCACACACCTGTAGTATGAGCACTCAAGAGGCAGAAGCAGGAAGGTTGTAAGTTCAAGGCCAACCTGACCTACATAGCAAGACCCAACATGTTTCAAAACACCGAAAACACCCCAACTCCAGCCCGACCTTCTGGTGGAGGGGTCATAGTTACAAAGTGGTATAGTTCCCAAGCATTTACCACCTGTGTTTGGATTTTTCTTCCCCAGATGACAAGAACTTCTTGAGACTACAGAGTGACAGCCGACGAGAGGGTCAGTATGGGCGGCTCATCAGCCCACCGGTGCACTTGCCCCGGAGCCCTGTGTGCATGGAGTTCCAGTACCAAGCTACAGGCGGCCACGGGGTGGCACTGCAGGTGGTTCGGGAAGCCAGCCAGGAAAGCAAACTCCTCTGGGTCATCCGTGAGGACCAGGGCAGTGAGTGGAAACATGGCCGCATTGTCCTGCCCAGCTATGACATGGAGTATCAGGTGAGTCGGGGGAAGAAAGGGGCTCAAGATGCAAGGGCATCATTGTGATTCCTCTTTCAGTATTTCAAAGAGCCTTGCCCATTCATCATTAAGGGACGTGGTTAAGCTCCACTGTTTTCATTGTGTTTCTTATGTTGCTATGGCAACTAAATGACACTCTTATTTGTTATTCAGAATGAGCCTATCTCGACACCCAGACTTGGTTCTTTGTTCCTCCTATTGCCTTTTATATTGCTGAAATTTTCTCCAACAAATATTTCTTCTCTTCATTTTATTTTAGACTGCTTGCTATCAGGTGGACTGACAAAGAGGTTCACAGGCCAGGGAAATAAACACAAACAGCCCCTCTATATCCAAGGCAGTGGAGCTCTCAGAATGGGGGAGGCTGGGCCGTGCCCCCCATACCTGCTCCAGAGAGCAGGAATCCAGGAAGGGCCGCAGATGGATAGACATTAAACTCTGTGGCCAGTGGACCCGGGAGAGCCCAAAACAAGTGGCTTCTCTCACTCTCTGTCTGTCTCAGCTCCAGGAATTACTTTCTGTTATCTCTATCTAATGAAACAGGAGACTGTGGCACGGGTGAGCACACACATCTGTAGCCGCATCTTGGGCAGGGGTAGACAGGCACACTGTGAACGAGGTGACTGAGAACCAGTCAAAGCATTAACCTGCTCCTCCCCAGATGAAGAGCAGCAACAGATGCCAACTGTTGGTCAGGCAGCCAACTGCTCCTTCAGCTTGCCAGAGGACATGTGCTCATTTGCAGAAAGAACCCGGGGAGGGTGAGAATGAGGAATGATTAAAGACCACAGAGCTGAGGGGCTTCCGTGCGCAGGCTGAAGCATCCTGAGACCCTCGGTTTGCAACCTGGGTCCCCACTTGCTAGCATTAGTGCTGGGATTAGAAGACCCTATTGAAGTTTTTGTCTCATTCCCGGGCAGAGCTCTTGTCTTAATAGATTTTGTTACTCTCTCACCTGTGTGCCTAAAACATAGTAGATGTTCAGTAAGTGGTTTCCTTGTTGTTATATTAATGGATCTCTGAGTCAGTGTGCAGGGAGCGGTCACCTAGAAGGCAATGCAAACCTAGGCGCCACGTGTTCCTCTTTACCCTCACCTGCTCATGGCCTCTGAGTTTTCAAATAACCTAGGTTGAGAATTTGAAGGATTTATGATAAAGGAACCTCAGAAATAACTAGGGAAATTTTAACACCCCCCCTTATGTGTGCTCCAATTCTGGTCCTTTTAATCAGTATATTCTTGTTACTGGACAGCAATATCCATCAACTTGCTATATTTTTTTATCCTCTCAAATATGCACTTGATTTAAACCAACTCTTTTTAAATTAAGATCTCAAGAGATGTAGCCATGTGGTCCACAGATGTGTACCAGGTGCAATGACTCACACGCACACACACACACACATGCACGCACACACACACACACACACACACACACACAC
>LOJH01000547.1:0-28502 GCA_001685095.1 Ellobius talpinus | reverse complement strand
TCCATCCATCCATCCATCCATCCATCCACCCATCCACCCATCCATCCATCCATCTAGTATTTATTGGATTTCTGCTTTGCTAGGAAAACTTTTTGAGTAGAGATTAACCCTGGCTGATTTACTGCTTTCCTTTTCTGTAACTTGTAAACCACAGTCTAATGAGCACACAACCCTTCAAGGCTGTAGCAGATGTAGATTCCAAACCTGCACAACCACTGCTCTTTGGAATCAAGCCTCAAGCTGGAGAATGTTCTGAGAAACTTCTGGTCCTTACAAGCCACCCCTAAATTGCTTCGTGGGGGATAAGGAAGGTATTATTAGTCATATCTTCTTTTTCCTAACTCCTTTATCTTTAAAAGCATACATTTATGTAGTATGTTTTCTCATTTTTACAAGAAAAAATACTTAAGAGGTCAAGACAATGTCTCCAAATGACTCTCATCACTCACATTATCACATGTTCTACATGTTGATAATTTCAGCCAGGAGGGATTTAGTGGGAGGGGTCAGTTTTTAACATACAGTGGAGTCTGTCTTCCAAAGGCTAACTCTGAAGTGATGGCTCACATATCAGATATTGAATACTAACCTCCAAGTTACAGTCAACCTCTTCTGGCAGGAAGAAAGATCTTCCTGCTGTGCCCCAAGTTATTTCTATCATCAGAAACACTTTCAAGGTAGCATTATGGTTCCCTCCCTCCCCACTCCTAGCTCCCTGGGCAATGAACTTCTGTATTGAGGCCAGGAGGTGGTAGAGGGAATGGGAGCAGCTGTCACTGTGCTCTGGCACTTCAGGGAGGGCTTAATCACTGAATTTGCCACCTGCCTTTTCTCTGATGGGTGAGCTGCAACCTCATTCGAGGATGGCCCTCATAATGCAGCATACAGAATCTAAGGCACAGCCACAGAACTCCTTACAGGAGGAGAAAGAAAGGTGGCTGTGGTGAACTCTGGCCCACCTGTACACTTAGTCATTTTCCAGCATCGTTGTGAGCTCACATGAAAATCCAGGATCGGAGTGGTTGCCAAGCAGCAGACGCTCTTGGACTTCAGTCACGACTTGACATCAACTGGCCATGACTTGCAAGGGGGCCTCTTTCAACACTTTGCATTCTTTGTATCTTAGTTTCTATGCAAAATTCTCAATTTGACTACTGAGAGAGAAAGAGAAGGGGAGGAGACAAATATTTTTCTCTTAAGTCATAGGAATGAAGGTATTAAAGATGCAAGTCATAGCTGGGTGTGGTGGCTCACACCTGTAATCCAACCACTTGCTAAGGTGGGATGGGAGGGGCGCTGCTCAAGTCTAGCCTTGGCTACATGATGAATTTCAGATTAGCCTCTGACACAAAGTGAAAATCTGTCTCAAGATAACAAACAAACAAAAGAAGGTGGGAATAGTTTACAGAAAAGGAAAAATAGGCAGTCATGTGGGAAAGGATACAGGAAGCAGCCTTTAGGGGTCCTGGGATAATTTTCACCCCAAGGATATAGATGCAGCCATCAAGCTGTCTTTGTCAAAGCCCTTCCAACACTGTGAGACTTCTGGAGGACCTGTGAAACTGCACCCCGATAGAAGGGGACCCCAAAACTGAAGGAAGCAATGACTCCCAGCTACCAAGATAGGCAGGCTTCATTAGATTTTCCAAGAAAAATTCTCCAATTTTCCTCTCATTTCTGAGGATATGCGAAAAGGTCTGACCACCTCTGGGCTATTCCCCAAATGGAAAAGGGCACTCTGGGGATCAGGCTGTGGGAACTGGCAAACACTGAGAACTGGGGTCAGGTCAGCAGTTGCATTCACAGGACACCTCTCTCCGCACTCTTAGGTGGGGACCGAGTCTAGCAGCTTGAAGTCTCATGGGGAAAGACAAGAAGGGTAGCCAGGTCCAGCCAGGTCCAGCCTGATCGGCAGCAGCAGAGGTGCGGCCACAGAGCGGAAGCAGGGAATAGGCAGCACCCCTCCCCCACAACCCTGTAAGAAAGGAAGCATCCTTTTGGTCACCAGCACATGATACAAGCAGCTTGGGAAGCATTTCTCATAGGCTTTTTTCAGAAGTAAAGATCATGTCTGCCTTTGGCAAGCTCTAAAGCGCCTTAGTCCCTTTCTGGGCCACATTCTCATCTGATGTAAATCTTTGGGAGAATCAAGTTGTAGCACTGTTTTGCATGGAGTGGGAGTCAAGCCAGTCTTTCCCCTGAGTTACCCTAAGCTTAACTCTACTACAGTGTTTCCATGGCAACCAGAGGCTGGCCAGTAAACTCAGATGCCTTCTAAATCTCCCACCCCCAGCTTCTCCCTCCTCTTTTCCACAGTTAAGAAGGAGCCTCTTTTGCCCTCACTCACTCACTCAGCATCCCTCGCTCTCACATTCCTTTAGTGTTTTCTACTCAGATTTTTGTTCTTACAAGTACTCATCCAACCTGCTTTTAAAATCCTCCATCCAATTAAAAAAAATTAGATGGGTTAGTCATTGCTTGAAAGTAGTAATTGACCTGTTTAGACAAGACCAAGCTGATTTCAGTGGGCACAGAAGCTTTGGCACACCTAAGTGGAATTTACCTTTAAGTCTAGCCAACCTAATTAATACATTGTTTGAGAATTCTGGCCAGCCACACCAAATATGGCATTTCCACTCACTTGGAAAATTCACCTAGCTAAATCCCAGCAGTCAATGCAGCATCATTTTCTGTGTGTGTGTGTGTGTGTGTGTGTGTGTGTGTGCGCGCGCGCGCACGCGTGCATGCATGTATGTGTGTGTGTGCGCGCGCACGCGCCTGCATGCATGTGTGTGTATGCACGCATGCACATGAGCGACAGAGAGGGGAGAGAGAGAATGAATTAATAATTAATAACACTTTTACACATAATAAAATAATTCTGGTTAAATAGCAAAGAAAGATTTGTAAGGGTGGCACACTTGGCTGAAGCTTATTTACTGATTCACCGTCTCTGAGCCTGTTTCCTCATGTGTAGGATGGGTTAAAGTACCTGACGTATAAAGGGACCAATGGAGATTGCAGCATTATAAACTGCTTGGTATATATGAAGGTGGAGTACCACCGAGTCCCTGGTCCCCTGCTATATATTCCAAAGCATGTGTGTTTCTCAATTTCTTTCTTTTCTTTTTTTGTTCTTTTTAAAATTGATTTTTTTATGAGTCCGCATGCTCTCAGCCCTAGCAACACTCTCTGTGTCTTTCTCCCAGGGGGCACCCTCCCGCCAGGGACCGAGCCCACAGTGGACACGGTGCCCGTGCAGCCCATCCCAGCCTACTGGTATTACGTTATGGCAGCCGGGGGCGCAGTGCTGGTGCTGGTCTCCGTCGTGCTGGCCTTGGTGCTCCACTACCACCGGTTCCGCTATGCGGCCAAGAAGACCGATCACTCCATCACCTACAAAACCTCCCACTACTCCAACGGGGCCCCTCTGGCGGTGGAGCCCACCCTAACCATTAAGCTAGAGCAAGAGCGGGGCTCACACTGCTGAGGGCCGAAGCAGGAACAGAGCCCAAACAAACAAGACTGCAAACACGTTGCCTCGATTTTGCACTTTTTTCTCCTCGCCTAGTCTCTGCGTGAACCGGCAGACAGCTCTCTCCAGGGTCCCCAACCCTGAACGCTCTTATCTGCCCCAACCGTTCTCTGTGGTCCTTGATTCCTGTTTCTTTGCTCTGATATTTTTGTTTGTTTTCCTTATCATTTTTCCTTTTCTTCTTTCCTTTTAATCTTCACGCTTTTCTTTCCTTTCTTCCTTCCCTCTTTTCTTACCATTCTTCCTTCTTCCTTTCTTTCTTCTCTTTCTTTCTTTCCTTCTTCCTTCTTTTGTTCTTTCTTTTTTCATGATTCTGAACCAACAAAACCCACCTCTAATGCTGCATCTCGAATCCCAGAAGAGATCACCCCTAAGCACTTCACAACCCAAGGCTTAGTTAGTTTTGTTCCAGAGACAGGTCCTCTTGTTTTCTGCCCTCCTTGCCATATCCTATCCCTCCTCTCCTGGGCAGGTTGCCAGGTGTCTTAAAGGGAGCCTGGTTCTGTATGTATGTACACAGGACACTCCCATGTGAAGAAGTCTCTGTGTGTGTGTGTGTGTGTGTGTGTGTGTGTGTGTGTGGTGGGTATGCGAGGGAGAGACTGATTCACTGTGGGGGGAGTGTGGGTGTGTGTAGAGAGGGCCCTTCACTCTTGCGTTACTTCTCCTGGGGTACATTTTACAAGAAAATAATATACTGTACACATTTTGTTTACTTGGAGAAGAAACTGAAGCTTTTTTGTTGCCTTATCTAGCTCTTTCTGGCTGGGTTTTTGTTGGCTGTCATTGTCATCTCTAGGTACCTAGAAAACTAGAGGCCACATGGAATACAATGTGGCTGCACCCGTCAGCATCCCCCACCTGACCCCAGCCCACCTGACCCAAGAGGATGGTTCCTCCAGTGCACTCAGACGTGATCCCTTTTGTTATGTCTCCTGTGTCTTTGAAATCACAAGATAACAGCCATTGGGTTCATGGAGCCATCCTCACTTCCAGTCCTGAAGCAAATGTGTCTCATGTTGCCTTATAAAAGGAAAAAAAGAAGAAGAAGAAGAAAGTTTATATTGAATGTTTAGCTCTGGTGGTTCAGCCATGGAATAGGTCCTAAAGACTAACACACCTGGGGTGATGGCAGTGCAGTCATCTGTTTAAACTGAGAGCAAGAGGGGAAGAGAGAGCAGATGGAAGGATTCAAATGTTGCCTTTGCAAAGTCTCCTCAACCCGGGGCATCACTGCATTGAGCCTAGCCTGGGATGGGGTTGATGAAAAAGGTATTCTTTGGTATTATTTTGGTCATTGTAACAGCATTTGTAAACTACGAGGGAGAGGGTGTTACTGCTTTCTTTTTGTGGTGTTAATGTGTGAAGCATAAGGCTGTCCACCTGATTTATTCAGATACTATGAGGACACAGAAAGGAATCATTTGCTGAAATATACCAGTGTGCTGCCTCTTAAAGCATTTACGGCTCCTAGGCTGATGGACTGGGTGACATCTGCAGTTGCCACAGCATGGGCAAAGAGAAGGTGCATGAAAAAAGCACACCCATCACTGCCTGCTCTTCCTCCCCAAACAACGCACAGGGAGGGATGTTAGTGAGCTGTGCCCAATGATACTGTGCCAAGGATGGATTAAATGACAAAGTCAGCTTCATTGCAAGAAGGTGTGTGTTTGAAAATTTCGGATATACCAGGGCTCAGTTTTGGAGGCGTTTGTTTTCTGCTCCCCACCTAGAAAGTCTCTTGGGAAGTGTACAATTCTCTCAGGACGCTTTACTGGTCAGATACATCTCCAGACACCCTCTAAGAACAAAATACTAATGATTCTTTTTTTTTTAATTGCTTGGGCGAGAGCCACAAGACATTCTTCCAGAGTAGCCAGAGAGGTCCCTCTAGCAGATTCTCAGCTTTTGTATCTGGTTCCTTTCATCTTCCTTAAAGGATATGGTCTCCCACTCTTCCTTTGTTTCAAAGACCTATTCTGTCTCAACTACATCAGCCCTGCCAAGAAAAGAAAAGATGAAAGGCTAGAATGTGGCTACTTTGAGTTGTCCTACCTCAACTGAAGATGGAGAAGGAAGGCAGCATGAGCAGGAGGTGGGCAGCAGCCCTGGGCGCTAAGAAAATTATGCCAGTCACCAAAGGGTTTTTTTTATTTATTAAGATTGTTTACCTCTAGCTGAGTACTTAGGGACAGGCATTCCTTGCAAATGATTGACATGTTACAGATGGTGAATCCCATGATACCCGGCAGCTGTGATTCATGCTTAAGTGTTCCCTCTCTCTCCTCTCCTTTGCTTTCTTGCTCTCTCTCTCTCTTTCCTGCTCCCCCACTCCAGCATCTTTGATAGTATTTTCCAAAAGGGTAGCTCTGTGTAAAATGCCATGTGCTGCTTTAAAAAGCAAAATTCCCTATCCGGTTGGGGAGGAAAGTGTCACTCTCTTCGAAGGAAACTGGACTGGACAGATGAACGCATGCTCCAGTGTAGCGTTGCTTCCCAGAAGACAAAGCGGTGATACCAACTGTTAAAATGTGAAACAGGGCATGAATGAGGTGAAGGGCCAGCTGGGGCTGGAAAGCATTTGCCTTACGAGAGGTCTCACAAGAACCCTTCCTTGAGAGCACGCTAGCAGCCGCCATGCCTATTGCTGGCTAAAGCAGAAAAGGAAAAACAAAACAAATGTAGCATTGCCACTGACAAAACACGATCCCGAAAATAAACTCCTCCTTTCCCTTATCCCGCTCCTCTTGATTAAAACCAGAATAGGCAATCCAGTGATATTTTTGAGGTTGATATCCCATCTTTTAAAAGACTCCATCTTTAAAATAAAAGCGAGCAGGCAAGCAAACACCTAAAAGGTCAAAAATTACCAAAGAATAACAAAACAAGAAAACCTAAAGATTTTTACTTCCTGTTCTTATCCCCTCTCCCTATAACTGTGATGTCCCTTGCATTGCTCAGTTGCCTGTGTGTCAAAATAACTTGTGGATGTTGAAAACTATTTGAAAATGTATTGTGTGGAATGTAATAAAATGATGATATTTTTATACAAACATCTGGGTTTCTTTCCCCCACCCTTTGCCTGTAAGAACAAAGTTTGAAGTATAAGCCTTGAAAAAAATTGATGTCTCCAAAGTTTACACTTCGCCTTCTGAGCTATGGGGCATTTGTATGGGAGGGAGAGATGTACTCTCCCTGAGGCTGAAGGCCAGCGCTCCTTTCTTCCAATTTTCATTGCTGCTTGTTAGGAGTTTTATCCAATTTGTGCAGCTGAGCCAACTTTTATGATTGGTGTGGGATTTTTGTGAAAGTTGCTAAGTGCTAAATTGCTCAATGTAATTCCACGAAATTTGTCTCGATGGCAAATTCATGAAGACTGGCATCTCCTTTCAAAATGCCCCAGGGGAGTGGGTGCAGCTCTTGTGCATGCTGCACTCAGCTCTGAAGACATATAGCCCTTCTTCTGGAAAAGAAACAATGACCTCTTGTCCCATGCCTATCAAATTATTACTTTCTGGGGGACATTGATCTCCAATTTATGAATGTTTTCCCTGGAGCAAGGAGAACAGGAACTTCTAGCATGTTCAGGGCTCAGAGATGGTCAAGATTTTGGAGAGATGATGAAGATTATGGGATAGACGTTGTGTACCTGAGGCTGTCAGAGCGGACATTCATAAAATGAGCAGTCCATAAACGGTGTAAGCTGAAAGAGACTTACTTGAGAGTCTGATTTTCTTCAACAATTGGTTTTTGCATGGTTTGGTTTGGTTTTGTCCATCTCTGTGAATAGTTAGCAATATGGTTATGGGAGAGATCTGAATCTGAAGGTGATTCCCGAGGGAAAAAATACATAGGAAAGGTAACTTCCTAGTGGCTTTGAGTCCCTCAGCAGGAGGCAAGAATTGGTCACAAGAGTATTCACATCACCCCAGAGTCCTAGGAGGCTGAATGTTCATCCTAGATGGTCTTGCAGAGAGAGACCTGCCCAGAGGACCCTTTTTCTGCCAGGGTCCGGATTTTCCCTAGGTACTATGGAAACCTAGACCCAGGATTCAGCACTTCTCAAATCTAAAGCCTGTCCTAACACTGCACAAGGGAGCCCGGCTTTTCAGATCGCACAGGAAACTGTTAGTACAGATGGCTCAGGGCAGATGTCATTATCTGTCCTCTGCAGGAGTGCAAAGCTGAACGTCCATGATTAGAGCAAGGCCTGTTTTTCCTGTGCCAAGCACAATTACCCATTGTGTCCCCAACATTTGGCTGGCCTAAAACTGGCTGTTCCCATTAACAAAGGGCAAAATGGAAGCATCTCAACGTGTTTATTTCTAGAAAAGACCCAGACTGGGTCCACATTCACTTGCGATGACCTAGAACCACACATGCCAGGATGACTAATTAGTCAGAGCACATGCTTTGTTGGCATTGATCACAGTTTTGGGGCCACTTTTGGGGAGTATTCTACCTTGACACTGGGGCCAAGACTTTTTTAGGGGGTACTCTTTCTCCCCAAGAGGATAGCAGCCGTCAGGGGTCAATTTTACCCATCATTCACAACACTTTGACCAGTATTCCTGCATGTATTTCAGACTTAACCCAAGTGTAAATGTTACAGAAATTGTGTTTCCATGAATCACAGAGTACAGATGTCGAAGCCCAGTATACTCTGTGCTTGCTCCTACCTGGCCTTCACTATGACTTACACACACATTCTTGCTTCAACACTGCCCTCCTAGTCCAGACCACCAAAGCCCAGCCAAGCCAGCATGGCATGGAGTTTGTTTTCCCCACTGCTCTTCACCAACTGTGTGCTTGTTCTGCACAGACCTTGTGGTCTTTTGAAATCTGTGATGAATAGAAACTCATTTTGAAGTTTTGATTTGTCTGCATTGTGGCCGCACATTTGAGGCAAACTGCAGCCCCATAGGTATGGGCTTGGTTTGGTTGCTTCTGTTGTTTCTCTCTTTAATTGTGAAGCACTGGGGCTCTGGAGCAGCTGTAATTTGCCTTTCATCCATTTCGGTGATGGCCCAAAGACAACACAAAACAAATCCAGCCAGAGAAAAAGGAGGAGAGAGGGGGATGGGGGGGATTGTCCTATACAAAGAAGTTAGAAGCTGGAAGTGGTAGAGGATTTAATTAAACTTCACCTAGGTCAGGTGCACAGGAGTTTGCTGAGGTCAACTGGAACCAGAAACTGGTCCCTTAGGAGTCATGGGCCATTGTTGCAGCTGGAGTATGTGTGCACTGACCCCTGGAGCCCTGCTAACTGGAATGCTACAGATTTCAGAACTCTCCACAGAACAGAGCCCTAGTTAGCAAGATGTGGGGGGGATAACCAGCAGAAGCCATTTCTGCCCCAAATCCTATGGACAAAAGACCCACAAATATCTCTCTTCTGGGTAATGTCATTGCTCTTGGGAATTGCCTGCCGTGACCTTAAAGAGCCACAAGAAGTAATTATAAATAGTTAAAGATAATCTAATGGTAAATTCCCATGGGTGTTGGACCAAGAAATGAGAAACATCTCCAGACGGACTAGGAACAGAAGGCTTGGAGGAGGGCTGGGCATTGGGTGGGAAAACACCTTCTCTTCCTCTCTCTCTCTCTCTCTCTCTCTCTCTCTCTCTCAAGTATATGATTACATTTCAAAAAGTACAATACTACAGAAAAAGCAATTATTCACTTTTGGCTTGAGTCACCCCATCTCCTCCCCAGAAGTGACCACAAAGATGATTTGAAGCCATCTCTTTATATCTTTATAAGCACACAAGTTCATGTCAAATTATGTAGTTTGGTTTAGCTAGAGTTCATTTGGTTTTCCACCATGCTATCATGGTACTTCTTCTCTTGCCTGGACAATCTACTTCTTTTCATGTGACGTCTTGAAGATTCTTCAGTACCCATGGTCAGGTTTTACCCCTCCCCCTGTTTCAGCCATATTGTGTGGATATGTCATAGTTTATTAATCATCCCCCCATTTGTGGTTGTTTGGATTGCATCTAGTTTTCCTTTGTTGTTCGTTTTGGGTTTTTTCCCCACTGTTGTAGTTGATACTACAATGAACACTGTTGAAGTTTGCTTCTTTTTCTGTATGCATTTTAATAAACAATGCAAATAAATAGCAAAGGTTTACCATGAAGGAACATGTTTTCATGTGGGAGAATTGGAGAAACTAGGGGACCCCATGGGTATGGATCCCTTCATGCATTTGCAGAAAACACTTAATCTCTGTGCTACTCCCTAAAGTAGGAATAATCCTTGCCACAGAAGACTTTGGGCAATTTTAGGAAATTTAAAACTCAGGCAGTTCTTCTCTAGAACTTGAAAATATTTTTTAACTGCCAGGTTGTAGAGAATACAGTCCTATCTGAAAGTGGCAGCTGTGGCCCAGGTTGATTTTGTCCCTGGGTTCAGCAAAGAATCCTGTTGTCCATGATTAATGAGTTCTGCTTGGTTTCTGCAAAGAGAGACTGTGCTGTGCCTTGTTGTTATTTATTTATGTTTTCTACTAAAAAATTTATGTAAAAATATCCTTTAAGGTCATTGTACTGCAGACCAAATGATTCCAGCAACTTCAGGTAGACCTACGTGCCAAGAGGAAGTCTGAAATCCTAGAGGCCCCCAAAGGAGGACCTGGAGAGAAACAGTGTTTGTGGGCTGTGAGGGGGCACCAATCTTTCTTCCAAGGAGGCTTGGGGCTTTGGCAATAAAGGAAAGACATTGGCAGTAGGGCTGTTGTTTGATGAGATGTCTCAAAATGTAGGCAAATCTATTTATCCCACAGAACTCAAGCAAAGAATGGCAGCAGGAGGAGACCTGAGTCCAATACACTATTTCTAAGAAGAGCACTGCCTTGAGTTCCATTGTATGTGAGACAAGAGGGTCACAGTATTAGCACATTAGCTCTGAGCATAGGGAAGAGTGTCTAGGGCCATGTATGTGCCTTGTGGGCTTTCTCTTAGTCTGCAAAAGAACTAGGGTCCCTTCCTCTTGGGGCTTCGAACTGTGCACCTGACTCGGGAAATAAAGAAGGCCCAGAGTGAGACCTGGCAGGTTCCAAATGCCAACTTGCCAAGCCTTGCATACAGTATCTTCTCTTGTCTTCTCTGTTTAGCGTTACACACTTGATCCCTTTTAGTACCATTATCACTACCCAAGACAAAGACTCCAGTCGGACTTAAGTACCTTCTGCAGCTTGCGGGTATCTTCCAGCTCCAGTCATAACAGGAGTGTGCAAAGCACTTTGAACTGGATGTGTCCCTGACCAAAGTCCTATTTACTGAGTGTCTGCTAACCATGGAAACACATTTTAGCCCCAAGGACCTTTTTGTCTTTTGTCTTTCCTTACACTATCAAAGGCTAATAGAAGGAGCATAATGATTTGGAGAGGCTATTGTGCTTCTCAATTGCTTCTCTAGGAATAGCTCATTATATGGAATTGAGAACGAGAAGATAGTCATTGGGACCTAGACCAAAGCTAACATGGGTATGTCCTAAGAGCTCAAAGGAGTCGCCATAGCCTGAGCGAAGTGTGGACCAAAAGTATGATCCAATCAATAATGTTCACGGGAAACATTGTGCCCAGCATCATTTCCAGGGTCTGAGATTACAGATAGGGCCACTGCACCTATCTATCCTGCACTCCCTCAAGGAAGACCAAATCGTCACCTCAACCCTTGTGTCAGACTCCACCCTCTCCCTTTTGATAGTCCCTTTTCTTTTCTGGTGTCTTTACATTCTCTCTGCCATCCTTTGCCAACGCCTTCTCGGAAAAAAAAAGCATAGGGAAGAGTCCTTCACTCAAGTGCTGAATTGATATTTCCTCCAAAAAGAAAGTTCTTGTGAGAAGACAAATCTAAAGCCAACAGAACCTTTCTGTTGAAATTATAATCCCCAACCACCAGCAAGAAGCTGGAGAAATTTATTTTGTGAATGGATTGAGAATGATACCGTTTTGGCCTCTGTAAAATAATTATATTAATAGAAACTCGTTCTTATGAGAATGTATAAGCAGAGCCCACTCCTAAGTATTGTGAATTTTCTTGGTGACATTAATGGGAACAGAGAGGTGGAGTTTGTTAGCCTTCTAGAAAATGCCCACTTTCACACTAGAAGTTAGTGTCAGTTTTGATTCTTCAAGTCTGTCTTCCCTCTTGTTGATCAACGTTGTACCAAACCCCACTTCGGAGTGATGTTTCTTGTAACTTTTATGGCTTGGGTAATAAAATGTCCCCGAAGACTTAATCCAGAGTTGGTAGAGATCTGACTGTGTCCCAAGGGCACTAGCTTAATCAGTGGGTCAAGATATTGACAGATAAATATGAAACAGGCTAGCAGAATGTGGGATGTGGCTGGAGAGAGCGTGCCATTGAGGGTGCACCTTGTCGTCCCCCCTTCTCTCTCTCCTTCCCAAAGCTCACCGTGAAGGGAACAGTTTTGCTCTGCCCTTCCCTTCTTGCCATGCTCTGCCTCCTGGAGAGCCCACAGTAAGGGGACCACGTGAGTGCTGACTATGAAACCTCTGGTTTGGGAAGGCAAAGCGAACAGCCCCCCCTTGTTTGTCCCCTCAGGCATTTTGGTCCCTGTGATGACAAACTGACTGGCACAGCCCGCTTGATTACTGGGACTTTAGGATATAAGAAATGGCAAAAGTCCCACCAGGAAAAGAAGAATCTCTGGCATATACATTTAGAAGAATTCCTTTTTTTCTTTACATCTCTGGGAATGCAGGGAGAGAGGTAGAGTGCCTTTCCCCTGAGAGTCTCTGTGTCTTCCCTCCATCATTCCTTAATAAAAACTAGCCAACAGAAAGGACAGAGAGCCAATTGCTTGTTGACACACAACAAGATGATGGAGAGATTCCATAACTTTCTGCCCTGCCTTGTAAGCTCATCTATATTATAGCTAAACATGTCTCTGGCTGCATTTTTCCTTTCATGCCATAGTTGAGGCTCAGTGGAGAATTCCTGGCCCCAGCTGCTCCTCTCCCTCCATGCTTGAATGTATTACTAGGTCATCTCACAGCCTTCTTGTTTGCCGTTAATATTTCCAAATGTTTTTAGGGGTTCTTCCTAGTTTTTAACTAAAAATATTAGAAAATAGTGACTGCATGCAAGATCAGACTCCCCTAGTAATCTCATACCAACCTTCTTTGTCTTTTCCTAGTGGAAACCACATGGAAGAATTCCAAAAATTCGTTTTTCCATGTCCCTCCATCCATTTGATTGTACCCTGAAAGGTAGAAATCCATGCTAAAGGATCTTCTCGGGGGCTGCTAAACTCAGGCCAAACCCAGCAAGGGAGAGCTGCTCTCAAGTAGCCTGACTCTCAAATGCAGATTTGGCAGGGTCTATATCAACATTTGAACTGCTGGCTCCTCTCTGTAACTGGGGATGAACAAGCTGAATTAGGGAAATTAAGTGTGGTTGGGAGGAAGAATCCTCAGCCAGTACTAAACGCTAAACCAAATTAAACATTTTGAAGTGCCAAGAAATATCTTCTTAGCCCTCCATTATTTCTGGTTTATTGAGATCTCAGTGTCGTGTCTCCTGCTGGGAAAATAAAATAAAACAGAATGGCTGAGAGAATTTTCTGAAGGCGACTTCCACCTGGATGACCCATAGATTCAGCTGGCTTGGGGGCTTCAGGAACTTGGAATCAAATCCAATAACGGTTCTAAGCAGCCAAGAGCATATCCCAAATAAGTCACAGGCTGTGAACAAGGTGCTGAAAATCTGTGGCTTGCGTTCAGTCTCTTGCTGTTTTGTTCAGTGCCTTCCTGCGTTCGACCATCCTCCATCCACTTCCTCTCCACAAGAGAAGTGACGGCACTTGGTACCTGCAGAAATGAACGTGGTCAGAGGTTCCCTGTGATAGGCTCTTGAATTCTTTCAAAGGTAGTTAAATTTTAGTGGTTTCTGTAGGCATGGAGACTAGCTTTCTCTGAGATGTTATTAGCCCAGTTCCAGTTAAGTTGTGAGGCGAGGGCCACACAGTAGCCATTTTATCACCGAGTCTACAATTAACAGCACTAGTTTCTAAGTCAAACAAAAGTGGAACTTTGTGACTCCCAACGCTCCATGCTTTTCATGTTCTTCTCACTGACTTCAGAGAGGTCAGGGCTAAGGTGAGGGATGGTCGGTGAGTACTATGGGATGGCAGGGCTCTTGTGTTTAGAAGTCTCCTTGTGTATGTCAGCCCTCGTCAGAAGAGCAGATTGGTGGAGCATGGAGAGACAGCTCAGCTGTTTAAGACTGTATACTATTCTTGTAGATAACCAGCTCACAGCCACCTGTTACTACAACTCCAGGGACTCCAACACCCTCTTCTGGCTTCCATGGGCACTCACACATGACATGCACACTCACACAAACACACTTTAGAACAAAATAGAATAAGTGTTTTGTAAGGAAGGAACAGTAAATGCTAATGATGGATTCCAGAGCAGAGGAGCTCAGAGTGGACCCAGGACAGGCAGGGCTCTGACGTCTAAGACCAAACTGAGAAATGGACGTCTGCGCTCCTCTATGCCCCATGCTGCCTGTGCTCAGGAACAGAGCAACACTAAGCCAAGCGTTCCTCTGAGTGTCTTTCCCCATGCTCTGGGTGGCAAGCTTGGTCTCTCACACCCCTGCTTAGTGTTGTCATGAGAGGGGCTCATCAGAGAAAATCAGTGCGCATCAGTGTTCTGAAATGATCACATGCAAGTGACCCAGGGATGGGCTGTCTTAAATTATTTAAAAGCAGCCAGTGGTTTGAAGCAGACTGCCCACTCCCCTGGCAAGCTTGTGAAGTTCTCTTACGATGCAGAGAGTACAGGGCACACTGTCAAGGCTGACGCACTCACAGTAGACCACAGCATACCAAGTGGTGAGAGTGGAGGCTGAGAATCTCCTGACAGAAATTGCAGGAAGGGGAGGGGCCGGGGATAGGAAGAAAGCAAGAGCAAGAATTCTACCTGGAGAGCTGAAAATCAAGGTTGGTGGGGTTTCCCAGCTGCAGGCTGGCATGTCAAGGGGTGTTTCCCCTGACTAGCATGTGTGGTCCGACAGTACCTGGCAGTATTCCAGGCCCCTTAGGGGAGAAGCACTTTCCATTAGTGAGTAGGCGTGGATACTCACTGTTTGTGTTACAGTGCTATGATCTGCTGACCAGGACACCACCATGTTGACGCTTCTAGGGTGAGGGAGTTATGGAGAAGGCCAGAGATGTTTTAGTAACTAGCCTCTGTGTCTCTCGTTCCGAAAACACAGCCTAGCAGGAGATAGGCAACAACTTGAGACACTTCTCGTGCCTACTGTCTCTTGATCCTGCAAAAAGAAAGGGACACCTGAGGGAACAAGGTGACTCTTGGGCCTCAGATTACCGTTTCCACATGAAAGTGGCCAGGGTTTTGTTAGTTACTGGTTTTCATTTTGGGATGGTGGCAACTCTGCTGGCGTGGTTGTTCAAGCTATGGCTAAACTCTTTTAGGCACCTGAGCTCATCTCAGCCGCTCACTGCCCTGGTCTTCAGCAGCTAACAGCAGGCAGGTGTCTGCCTCACTGGTAGAGGAAGACACAGTAGGATATTTGTGAGTCACGGGGCATACAGGCCAAAAAGCCAAGAGACAAGGGTGTGGAGAAAAGGCTCAGCTGCCGATCCTGACAGTTGAACAGATGGGGAATAGAAGAATGTCCCCAAGCCCAGCATAGAATGTCCCCAAGCCCACCTCGCAGTAGCTGGGATGCTGAAGTATCCCCTTTCCTATTCCTGCATCTTCCTTGCTGACAGTTGCCCAACTTTATTTGCCTAATTCCCTCCCTGGACTCCAGCTGCACTGTGGAGTCCCCTTTATAAATGCTTTATTTTCCCCTATGCTGTTCTGGGGCTGAGAGTCTTGGTTTCCCAGCTATACTGAGGACTCTCAATGGTAGACACCCAATTCTATGCACCTGTATTACCCAAATTCCAGTGTGTTCTCTGGACACCAAGTACACTCTCTTTATAAATGATGGTTGCTTAACTGGTTAGTCAAGACTGCTTTGAAGCATAATGTGATGCAGCCTCCCCTTTCTAGTTGATGCCTACCAGGGAAATCTTGGAACTCCAAACTTCAGGTCACAAATAAGAAGTCTTTAGAAGCTACCAGCAAAGTAAGTTAGTGATCCAGTCAAGTGGCTAGAGGATGCCCATCCTGCCACCTGGATGGGTAGCAGCAGATCTCTGGGGCTCACTGGCCAGCCATAGGGCTCACTGGCCAGCCGTAGGGCTCACCGGCCAACCATAGGGCTCACTGGCCAGCCGTAGGGCTCACTGGCCAACCATAGGGCTCACTGGCCAGCCATAGGGCTCACTGGCCAGCCAGGCTTGCTGAATTGGCAAGTTCTAGGCCAATTGTCTGGAAAAACGGAAACAAAAAATAAAGTGCATAGATAGCATTTGAGGACAATAGATGTGTGTGTGCATACACACACACTACACACACACACATACACCACACACCACACACATCACACACACCACACACACACCACACACACACACACCACACACATACACCACACACCACACACACTACACACACACCACACCACACACCACACACACACACCACACACATCACACACACACCACACACATACCACACACATACACCACACACCACACAACACCACACACACCACACACACACACCACACCACACACACACCACATACACACACCACACATACACCACACATTTTTCTCCCTCTCTCTTACACACACACACGTCACACACACACACACACACCACACGTAAGGATGGAGTAATGGAGATGTGGTTGCAGAGCAGTGTCCTGCATACCCAATGAAAGTGAACAAATCTCAGCAGCCCCACTGAGTCCAGTACAGTCTGAGTAACCAAGGGGGCAGGGGAGCCATTGCATTAGGCCCTGAGAGTCAGTAATCAGGCTTTGTAGTCAGACTGGCCTGAGACTGAATTCACACAGGGACCAAGAAGAAAACGGGGTCATGGGAGCACAAAGGTTCAAGTGGAAGTCCTGTGGGTGTTGAGGTCTCTTCCTGGCCTGTACTGCTGTGAGGTTAGCTCATTTCACTCCCCAGCCACAAACACACCTTACCACTAACACAATTTTGAATCATCCTCTCCAAGTGTTGCCCCCACTGTGGTTGAATTCTAAATACTTGTCATCTCCAACCTGTCCTCAGTTCCCCAGCTGGCACAGCATCTTCAGGCTGACATTTCCCCTCCCACACAGCTGCCACCTCACTCCCTGCCTGGAGCTCCAAATCATCCTTCTTCCTGTCTCATGTGGGAGCCAGGACCCCTCCTTCTGGACTTTGTGGTGGCAACTGCCCCTCCCTTTCTTACTTGTCTTTGCCAGAAAGCCAGAACCCCCCCCATGTATCAACTACCTTCTTGCCTGCATCCTAAAAAGAAAGAAAGAAACAAACAAACAAACAAACAAACAAATAAAAGCATCCTTAGGTTTATCTTGTGGGCTCAATTGAAAAAACAAGAGGCCAGTGAAAAGCAAAGGAGCTTCCAAAAGAAAAATCTCTTAATCAAATACAGATATCAAGAACATGAGCAAAGGGACTAGAGAAATTTCTATCAAAGTGAATTACTTTTTGTACAAATGTTCCTTTTATTTGGGTTTTCCCCAGTGTGCTATTCTCTCTTTAGGCTTGGTGAACAGATGCGCTTTTGAAGAGGTTGATTAACTTATTCTTTTCTTGACCCCTTCCCACTCACACAAATTCCTGGGATCAGTGTTTATTCCAAGAGCAGACCGGAGCCGCTGAAGTGTTCCTTACCTTAAGTGGCCTTTGATTGTCCAGGTGCAGAATCTCAGCTGGGCCTGAGCAATCAATTCCACTGAAACTTAGGAATGGGCCAATTCTTAGGAAGCCATCTTTCCAGTCCACTGCCTCTAGAGCCAACAGGCCTAGGGAAAAAAAATGTCCCCACAGTCACTGCCATCCATTTACCCCTTTCCTTTCAAGATCAATGCCACAGCCTTCCCTCTCTAGTCTGTGATCAGTGGTGACCTTGGTCTTCTTCTCTGGGGTGTGAGATGGAGCAAGGGGACACTCCAGCCTCTGAGAAATTTTCTTGTCTTTGATAAAGACCAAATACCTAAAGCAAGTGCAGGGTTTTACCCAGAAGTCACTGTTAAGAGCCCATGGTTCTTGCCCTAGTCTGACTCACATACTACATATATACAGTATTCTGTATCTTCTAGCCTTGAAGATACTAAGACATTTGAGCATCCCATCAAACTAATTAATTGTCAGAAATGTGAGCTTTTTCAGGTTCTTATTTTAAAAATACATATAATCCTATTTTTAAAAAAGTCTGGGTTGACTTTCACAAGCTCAGTGTGATCCCTGTGAGAGACAGCACCTGCCTCTTGTAGAATCATGTTCACATCTTCATTTCAAAGAAACAGCCTGCTTTGTGGGGGCCTGGAGGATAATGCAGGAGATGGGCATCGAGGTAGGAAAGCTGGCATGGCCTGCAGATGCCAGTTGCTACGCTAAAGCATGCCGAGACTGGGCTGGAGTCATAGAGGACTAGTGCCACATGGCAGTGGTCCTTTGAGTGGATCTTGGCAGGTTGTTCCGTGCAGCCTTTTCTAGAGGCTGTGGGGATGTGGACACACTTTAGCACTCGGCCAGGAGGGAAGGAGACTTTTAATGTGATTGGAAATGAGTAGATTTTTGAAAGAGTGACAGTGATAGATCTCTCAGTTCAGTTCATGGTCAAGGTGATGGTCCCTGATACACAAATGCTGATGAGCAAGACATTGCGTGTGGTCTAAAGTTCTTTCTTCTCCTTGTTACTTCAGCTGTTTGAGGTTTTGTGTGTTCTAATTAGCTTGAGACATGGGCAGAAATGAGAAGACTCTGTTTACTATCACACATTTGAATCTCTTTTTTAAATGGTTTAACATTTTAGACAGGTAATTTTCTTTGGTTCGGATTTCTGTAAATTGGACAGTGTTGTACATAAAACACCCTCAAATTATCATATAAAAGAAAAAGCTAAGCATTGGATAATACTGGAAAATTTCGGAGTAAATGAATTTAGTAGCTCTATTCAAGCCTGAACTAGTTAGATCGGGTGCCTATGTTTGATCTAGCCTAAGCTGTAAACAAACAAACAAAACATAAAAATAGCCTGGGATGGGGAAGGTAAGAAATAGCAGCACAGGTAGAAGGAAGAAGACATCAAGACCGTCTTTCCAATTCTTTTACATTAAGGCATCTGATGATGAAGCATGGCCTCCTTCAGCTGCCCTATGGTTACCGAATCCATGACTTAGCACTTTATGTCTACTGAGATTCCTGCACATGGGGAGATTTAGTTTGCTACGTTAAGTATTTGTCATTGTAATGGTGGCTGGGGATACACATAGAAGTCAAGGGGCCTCACTGAAACCCAAACCTCAGCTAGTAATGAAGGACAGTTATGAAAACACAAGGGACAGAGGTTACTTATTACTGAAGATGTGGATTTCTTAGTTTGTTTTTCTCGTTATTGTAGGAAGGAAGCTCTTTTGCAAGAGAAAAACTCTAGCAACATGCATGCTAAATGACCTAAAACTGTGGGATTCTCTATAAGCCCACCACAATGGGGAACCAGGCTCAAAAATGGTTGTCTTTGCCTTTTGGTTGCAATGACAGAACTTCTGATAATTTGGTGTGTTTGTTTTCCTTTTTTTCTTTATTTTAATAGTGGACATTCCAGAAATCCATGGGGGAGAGGGCTATGAAGATGAAATTGATGGTGGGTATCACTATGATTTAACAGATAATCATGAAATTCAACTTTTGTTAAAAACATCAACAAAAAATAATGTTCTGGCTATTGGAAGACCAGAATTTAGAACCATCAGTCAGAAATATAAGCAAAAAGAGCCCAGAGGAGAACAAAGAAACCACTAATTACTTTGTCAAGGTCAAATCTCCAGGTTTAGAAAGTTTATCAGATTTTCTTGGCCTAATCCAAAACAGGCCCCCATTTCAGTCAACTTCCTTTATTGGTGGACTTCAAATCTGGATAAACCCTTTAGAGGTGTAAAGTGAGCTCCTCTCTGCTGTCACTGCTTGACCCCAGTGACATCCTCCACAGAGAGGCCTGAGTGAGTTATCTGACCGTGAATGTCTCCAAACAGTCTCCAGCTAGCATGGGCAGCGCACTCCACCACTTACAGGGAATCTTTGTCCTACTGGCCAAGACACCAGGTCTTGCTTATTGAAGACTTAAGAGTTTGGTTCATGCTGGCCACCTCACTTTTTTCACATTTATTCCAAGCTCTATTTTGGCATTTCAAATGCACATACTGCTAGAGGCTAATTCAAGAGTCCTGTGGAAGGGGAGGCAAACACACAGATGTAATTTCTACCTTGAACTCAGTAGTGAGGTCCTCCGGGACTTTTGTGAGCACCAAGTCTGATCACTGGGAGCCCCCACACTCACAGAACAACTTCAGGTCAAGACTGAACATTTAGAAGTTTCTAGAGCAGTTGCTTTTAACCTGACCTTAGTCAGAAACGTCAAGCGTAGTTACAGAAACTGAATTGACAAACCCAAACAGCACCTTGTCAGCTGGCTGCAAGAGCTCCCTGCACAAACCAGTCCAACTCTCCTTTTATGGGCAAAAGAGCACAAGTGGCTGACGTGGGAGCCTGCAGTAGCTCAAGGAGAAGCGCTAACGTCCAAAACGAGAGGAGGGGTATGCAGGGAGCTGTCTCCTGGCCCTTTAACTGCTCTGTGGCAAACTGGAGAGAGTTACCTGGTCCTGGTCACTCAGGTCCTTTAAACCTCGGTTGCAGCACCTACTAACAAAAATGTAGTGCCTCTCTCCTTCCCTCGTGAACTTTTTAGGGGACCCTGAGGAGATGGGTCCTGCATACAGCCATGCATTGTTCCTACACTAGACATAAAAGGATGTCTTTTCCTGAGTTGATGGCAAGGCCACAAACTGGGTATTTCACCTACAGAAACTTATTTTCTTCCCACTTTAGAGGCTTGTCCTAGGTGAAGGGTATGGACAAGGCTGGTTCTTTCTGAAAGCTGCGAGGTTCTCTCCCCCTTCACCCCCCCATCTCTCTTTCTCTCTCTCTCTTCCTGGTTTGCACATGACCATTTCTGAATTTGCTCCTGTCTACATTCCTCCTTTCTATGAAGTACCTGTCAGATTGGGTTAGGGCTCAACCTAATGGCCTCTTCTTGTTGCCTCAGCAAAGGTCTTGACTCCCAGTAAGATCGCATCCTAATAAAGTGCTAAGGGTTTGAACTTAAACATGAAGAGTAAGCCAGTTTAACCTGTACCAATCTAGTATAGTAAGCCAGTTTAACCTGTACCAATCTAGTATAGTAAGCCAGTTTAACCTGTACCAATCTAGTATAGCTGTCAAGGGAGGGCTGAGGGCTAGAAAGGAAATGTGCTACTTATATGGCCAGGAATGCTAAGTGGAGAAACTCATGATATAAAAACAGTCTCGGGCTGTACTTTGATTTAACTTGAGGCAGCTGGAAGTGAGGTATGAGATAGCACAAAGAAATGAGCCCACAGCACATGATCCATCCTGGGCACTGCACTGTCCCCCGAGAAGTCTGCTAAACCCTGAGTACTGGAGACACATCAGAGTGGTGGCCTAGCGTGCATGGCACCCTGGGTTTGATTGTCATCAGCAAAACAAACAAGACAACAAAACCTGAACTAAGTAATGGAAATCGGTTTACTTAAACATCCGCTATGAATCCATTTCTTTCTTTCTTCTGTAGTATTAGGGATTGAATTTAGGACCTCATGCATCTGAGGCAAGTGCTCTATCACCAATTATATCACCAGTCCTTAAAGATCAAATATGTAGGAGCTGGGACTGTAGCTCAGTTGGCAAAGAACTTTCCTAGCTGTGTGAAGCCCTGAGTTTGATCTCTAACATAAAACTGGGTGTGGTGGTGCATGCCTGTAATGTCACCACTCATGAAGTAGAGGCAAGTTCAAGGTCAGCCTGGGATGCCCTTTATAAATAAATACAATGATACTATAGAAAGATAGATAGATAGGTAGATAGATAGATACAAACATACACCCATACACATGATAGATAGATAGATACATACATACATACATAAATACATACATACATACACATAGATAGATACATACATACAAATATACATACATACACATAGATAGATACATACATACACATAGATAGATAAATACAAACATACATACACATAGGTAGGTAGATAGATCGATAGATTGATAGATGATAGATAGATAGATGATAGATAGATTGATAGAAAATAGATAGATAGATAGATAGATAGATAGATAGATAGATAGAGATAGATAGATACATACATACATATACATAGATAGATGATTGATAGATAGATAGGTGATAGATAGATAGGGTGAGGCTGTACTTAGCATGTGCCAGGCTGCAAGCACTTGGCAATTATTGGTTCACTAAATCCTCCTAACAACCCAGAAGATTGTTTTATTAATGTCTCCATTTTATAGATGAGAGAATGGAGCCAGGGAAGAGGCTAGGTTACAGGTCCCAAAAGATACAGCTAGAACATAGAAGCTTCCCAAGGGTCTGCTGCTCACTGCTAAGCCCCAAAGAGACTCGGGGTTGGGGAACCTCAGTTACGATGTCTCCATGCCTATAATCTTGTGTATTTTGTGCCATAGACGAGTATGAGGGAGACTGGAGCAATTCCTCTTCCCCTACCTCAGGGGCTGGTGGCCCTTCATCCGGCAAAGAGAAGAGCTGGCTGTACACACTGGACCCCATCCTCATCACCATCATCGCCATGAGCTCGCTGGGCGTCCTGCTAGGGGCCACCTGCGCGGGGCTCCTGCTGTACTGCACCTGCTCCTACTCGGGCCTGAGTTCACGCAGCTGCACCACACTGGAGAATTACAACTTTGAGCTCTACGACGGCCTCAAGCACAAGGTCAAGATGAACCACCAGAAGTGCTGCTCAGAAGCATGACAGATTGCACCTGAACCACGTCTGACGCTTCATCCCAGTGAGAGGAGCTAGTGAAGAGTACATTTTTTCCCCTTTGGAAACTGAATGCCATAATCTCAATCAAACTGATCCAGAATACTGAAGGTATGGACCGGACAGTCTAGGGAGTGAGTGAGATGCAGCCAGGAGGGAGATTGTCGCCCACCAGGGACTGTGGTGGCCAAGTTAATGCAGGAATCGGGCTGCATCCTCTGTGGGGACGGACAGGAACATATCTCCTTGGAGTCACAGTTCTATTCATTTGTGGGTTCATTATGATTATGATTGCATTGTTACATTTTATCTTTTTGGTCTGTGAGCAACTCAAAGAGGCAGAAGAAGAGAATGACTTATCCAGTGGGGAAGTGGAGAGAGGGTTGGGATCCCCTCCTCTCTCTAATCAACACTTGAAAAGCGAAAGGTCTTTCCAGCCCTTCCATCTTGAGAAAGAAAACTTAAACAAAAGCCATCCAGATTAGTTTGCCCTCAGAAGGTCTCACAGTTCAAGAGACTTGTTAGGCTGTGTTCAGATTCTGCCAGCCACCCAAGGAGCTGCCATTTCCAGTCCTAGCATAGTAGGATGCTATTGCCTTTAGCTTTTTTTTAATCCAGGGGAAGATTGCCATTTTAGGGTCAACCTGAACAATTCTTTCTTATATACAATTTAAAATAAACCAGAATAGAAACTTCACACGCCAGAATCCATAGACACACCTCTATGCTTAGACACAGACAAGCCTTAAAATGCTTTGATGACTGGGGGCCATTCCTTAATCTAGACCCAGAGTTTGTGACTGTGGGGTGTCCCTTTGTGGGGCCTCTGCTGGTGGCTTTGCCTTTTCTTTTTACTATTTGTTCTTCTACAACATATACGTATATTCACATATGCACACAGCACATGCGCGCGCGCACACACAGAGTGAGAGGAGAGAGATTTTTTTTCTATTCTCTCGTCTCAGAGCAGGCTGGGAAATCAAGCTATCAGCTGAAGGAGAAGGAACGAGAACCCCAGCTGTGTTGGGAAGACTGAGCAATGTGGTCAGAGACATTTTGTTGACTTGGTCTCCCTGCTAGGTTGATGACACTGATTTCTTGTGGGGAGACTCCATCCTGGCAGGGGTGTGAGCACAGTGGTATCATGAGTCACTGCTGCCCACAAGTCCACAAGTGCTGTGGGGGAAGTCATCACCACACTGCTTCAACCTCAGGAAGACCAGTTCTTATTTGTACACGTAATGTGCCATGAATACAGACACACACACGTGCACGCACTCACACACATACACACAGCAGTTTATATGTTTTTTATTAAGTGCCTTGAAAAACAATGAAGACAAACCTATTTTCCCTCTGGGTAGGAATGACGACTGTCTCACAAGTTAAGGCATTCCTCTCTCTCACCCCAGTGACTCCATTCCCAGCTCCCCTACCCACCGCTGACCCACAGCAGGATGAATCCTGCTACCTGGGGAAAATCAGACCCTAGATGATTCCAGAAAAGGAGGTATGAAGAACAGAATGAAACTGTGTGAAAGATAAGATTGTCCTCAAGATCCAAATCTTGACTTTGTGTTAAAATGCCTAAAGATTTTCTGTGCCCTAGAAATACATTATAGGCCCTGCCAGTCTGCCCAGACTGTTGCAAATAAGTGGGAAATGTCTCACTATTTTTGCTGCTGTGGTCACCCACAATTTCATTTGTCTCGAACCCAGGCAAATGAAGCAGGGTGAATGGGACTGGCTGGTTCCTTTAAATGTTAACCTATGAAAATGCTAGTTCAGATGGTGATGTCACAGTGTTTTGTACGCAGAGAGAGGGAGCAGTCATAGTGACAGCTATTTATCCACATGTGTGTGTCTTTGGGTTCTCTGTATCTACTGTGTATGTGAATGGTCACGTGGGACTCAGTGGTGGTGTTGTGACTTTGACCCAGAGCCTGAGTGTCACTACTGATCTTGGCACTCATTGGCACAGTGGTAGAGGTGAAAAGTTAAGCTTTTAAGCCCTGGGGGCTTAGTGTTAGATGCCCTCTGAGCTGGACACACAGTAGAAGAAAGTCTGTATTAGCTCATTCTCCTCTTTACCCCACCTGCCCCCAATGCAGCTAGAATTCAAAACATTGAGAGCTTGTGGGGAGAAGAGAAGTTCAAAGGCCCACTCTGGGAGCCCTGGCCCTCTCATGACCATTTTACTCTAATTCCCCAAAGACCAGCCCTGTTTAAAGCCTGCAGTTGTAAGTTATGTGCAACTTAACCTGCATCCCTCTACAAGTCCTGCATCCATTTCACTTTGGCTGATTTGAGGCTCTGAGTGGTCCCTGAGGGCTAAACAGAAACAGGGTCCCCAGGGCTACAAGTAGATACCTCACCAAGGCTGGAGGCTGGTCTGTCATAGGATGGGTCTGATTCTGACTTGACCCTTGGTGCATTGGTTATCTTTATCTGTAGATAGGCTAACTGGCCCATCTCCTTGAATTGTTCCCTTTGGGAAACGTAACTCACAGTATTGATGTCCTTTTTGCCTTGTACTGAATGACACATTACCTCCACGCTCTCCCGGACTAGGCGGTCCACAGGACCACAGGGTTGCTTTCTCTCTTTGGTGGGGATGGGGAGTTCACAGGGATGAGGGTCCAAGGAATGAGCATGAATGACAAGAAAACGGGCGGGGNGGGGGGGAAGTTAAGCTTTTCCAGGGTGTGCAGTTTTTGACCATTTGCTGGCTGAGCCAGATCACGGAAACTCGAGAGATTTTACTGTGATTCTACAATGTAAAAAATAAACAATGTCAAACTGTGTTTGTATTATTTGTATAAAGCCTTTTTAAGATTACTATTTAAATAAACATTATGCCAGAACTGCATTGTCTTTATTGGAGACAAAAAAAAAACCCTGGGATTTGGGTAACCAGATTGTTCCATGTGTTGGGAACTTTTCTGGATTTTATCACTCATACTTGTGTGTCCTGGCAAATACTCTATGTTAGCCATCTTGGACTGCTACAACAGGATGCCATTGGTCAGGCGACTTAATCATTTAATGCTCTTCATTCTGGAAGCTTAGAAGTACAATATCAAGGAACCAGCACAATTGGCGACGTTTTAGTTTGTAGACAACTTCTTTCCCTCCATGCGCTGTCTCGCCTTTCCTGGCTGAGTTTCTTTGACTATCTCTTCCTGTGAGAGTATTAACCTCATCCTTGCAACCTAACATAAACCTAGTTACTGCCCAAAGACCCCACGGCCTCTATACCATCTCAGAGGTATAGACTTTCAACATATGAATTTGGAGAAAATACCAAATACCCTTCATTCTGAATCAACTGAGGTGGTTTGTCATTCTCTTGAGACCATATGACTCAGCTTTGGATTTAACAGCTTGTACAACTTGTTGGCATTTTGTGGCATTTATATCCTGAAGTCAGCAATGGCTCATCTGGCTGGGTGGAATACCTGACTAGCTGTAGACCTTACCTGACAGTCCTCAGAAGCTGGGACCCCTCTCACTGTCTCTCCTCTCTTGACTCTGCCGCTTCAGATTCCTTGCTGTTTCCTTTTTTCTCTGACTCTTGCTTCTCCATCTCTCCAGTGGCTTCAAGGCCTGGGAGAGCTCTCTAGACATGGTCCCAGGCCAGGAGCACCAGAATCAGTTGGGAGCTTGCTGGAGATGCATATTTTGGGTTCCATCCCAGATCTACTAAATCAGAAGCTCTGGGGACAGGACAGAGGGTTCTCTGTTTCAAAAAGACCCACCAGGGAATCCTGTTGTTCTTTCTGTTCTAAGAACCACTAGAGTCTCTAGTCTGAGTATTAGTCCCTAAGCCTATATGTGATTTCCAGATGTTTTCTTCCATTATTTCAGTTATGTTTTCATTTAATTTTTTATTTTTCCAATTGCTTCTTTTGTTTTTGAGATTATAGTTAAAACATTTTCTCCTTCCCTTTCCTCCCCCAAACCCTCCCATATACCCCTCTAGCTCACTTTCAAATTTATGATCTCTTTTTTCATTAATTGTTGTTATATGCATATGTGTATATGTATGTACATATATATTACCAAATATAATTGCCTGTCTATATACTGTGGCTTGTATGTATGTTTTCAGGGCTGACTATTTGGTACTGGATAACCAGTTGGTGTGCTCTTCCCTGGTGAAGATTTTTTTCTTCTGCTCTCAACATTCATTGGTTGCTCTGCGTAGGCTTTAGGCCTTGTATTCTTTACCCTGTCCTCTTTAGTATGTCTGTTGGTGTTGTCCTTGCTGAGGTCATTTTTAGGCAGCCACATTGGTGAGGCTCTATGGATGTAGCTTCTGACATCACTAGGAGCCCAGTCTCACAGCAAACCCTTGCCCCTCTGGCTCATACAGTCTTTCTACCAACTTTTGCACATTGTTCCTGAGCTTTAGGAGCAGGAGTGTTTTCTAAGACCCAGACTTACAACAACTCTGATTGTGGTTTTCTATAATGGTGTCCATAAGTTACAAAGAGATGTTTTTTTGATGAGGCATTTACACTTCCTCTTTGGGCATCCACAGGTACCTGAACATAATGAGTATACAGAGACATATCCCCATACACAAAAAATAATGAAAACAAATCTTTAAAAGTGAATAAAACCCTGGTGTTCAATTGAATAAACAGAAATATTCATACAATGGAACTCACGGTCCAAGGGGGTAAAGACAGCCACAGGCCCACCTGAGTCCTCACAGCCCAGGCTGGCTGAGGACATCTACAGGCCTGCTTGGTGCCTTGTATCACCAGGCAGGTAGACACCATTATGATCAGCAAATATGTGGTGGAGAAATGGAAGAGAAAGAGAAACAGAGTGGCCCGTGTGCTGTGGAGAGAGGCGGAGCTGAAGAAGCAAAGGTGGTGAGGAACAGGCTGATGTGGGTGGCCTGCTCACCACCAGGGCCATGCTGAGGGCCGTGTCCAGGTCTGTGGTCCTACTCCAGCAGGGTCTGGGCCGTCACCTGTGGCTGTATTGCTGTCCAAGGGCTGTGCTGCTGCAGAGGCCAAATGCATCTGAATGGCCTGCGGTGCCACCAGGTACCCTGAGCTTCACCTAAGGGTCATGGCCAGGTGCCCTGAGCTTCACCTAAGAGTCATGTCTGAGTTCAAGGCCCTACCGCAGACAGGCTCTGTGTTGATATCTGTTACTCCTGTTACCACCAGAGGCTATGCAGATACCTGGAGTCGGGCCTGCCACCCGAGGCCATGCAGATACCTGGAGTCTGGCCTGCCACCCGAGGCCATGCTGGTGTCTGAGAGCCATGCTGCAGCTGTGCCATACTGATGTGAATAATCTGTGCTGCCACCAGGGGCCATGGTGACATCACCGAGGGCCATATCTGTGTTCGTGGTCCTACCTCAACCAGGCTCTGTGTTGATTTGCGTGGCTTCAGTTACCCCTGAAGTGGATACCTGGGGCCTGGACACCTATATGAGTCTATGTTGGTGTCCAAAAGCACTGCTGTCACTGAGGCCAAGCTAATATGAGTGACTTGTGCTGCCACGTGAGGCCATGGTGTTGTCTGAGCCCAGACTGCTGCCAAGGGCCAAGTTTGGGTCCGTGGTCCTACTGCATTTGGGGTCTGCATTGATGCAGCCCATGTTCCCACCAAAGGTTCCACAGATGCTCGGGATCTGGGCTGCTGACTGTGGACATGTTGGTGTCTGAGGGTCATGAGCAGCTGGGGCCATGCAGATCTTAACGTCCTGTGCTGCCACCTGGGGTCATGGTGTCGTCCGGGCCCTGGTTGCTGCCCAGGGCCATGTCTGTGTCTGTGGCCCTGTAGCAGTCAGGGTCTGATTTTATGTCCATGGTTCCTGTTACCACCAATGATCATACAGATGCCTGGAGTGTGGTGAAAGGGGAGCTGGCCTGCTTTTTGTCCTGCCCAGCTCCCGCACGGCTAGCTTATACCCTGAAATA
>LOJH01000546.1:38646-69618 GCA_001685095.1 Ellobius talpinus | reverse complement strand
CAATCAGTAGGTTGCCTATTTGTCTTAATGACAGTGTTCTTTGCTTTACAAAAGCTTCTCAGTTTTAGGAGGTCCCATTTATTCAATGTTGCCCTTATTGTCTGTGCTGCTGGGGATCTACATAAGAAGTGTTCTCCTGTGCCCATATGGCACAAGCCTTTAATCCCAGCACTCAGGAGGCAGGAGCAGGCAGATCTCTGTGAGTTGGAGGCCAGCCTGGTCTACAAGAGCTAGTCCCAAGACAGGCTCCAAAGCTAAAGAGAAACCCTTTCTTGAAAAACCAAATCAACAGTATGTCATTCTTATGCACCCTGCTCACCTTGTTCTGTAGATCTGTGTAGAAACTGTTGATGACATCTCTTCTGCTTCCACTATTGGAGTGTATACAATAAAAAGGTGAGGAGTTAGGCATGGCAGTTTAAGGGAATGAGGACATTGAGTTCTTGAGACTGCTTCCTGCTGATATGAAGGCATTGAGTTCTCGAGACTGTCTCCTGCTGATTTGAGGGTGTTGAATACTTGGGGAACCTGAGAAAGCTGGTGTGCTGGTAATGTCCTTGGGTATCTGGTTGCTTCACTCATGTCCAGAGTTTAAGGTGTGGAACTTTCTGGTGTCTCTTGGACTCAATTGCCTACCTAGAGCCACTCTGCAGGATACTCCATGGTCATTGAGGGCAGGGGCTTCAGGGCTGTATTTGCCCTTTGCTGTTAATGTAGGGCCTGCTAGGCTTCAGAAGATCCTATGGGTTAAGAATCTGTAGAAAGACAAGCCTACCTTACATTGAGCAGCTAGGCAGTCAATTCCACTTCTCCTTTGTCCACTGGAGATCTTTTGGGGTTTAGATGAATGGCACTTCCACCTAATGGTTAGCGATTTCACTTGATGAAGTGAATTGCTGATGGCTATTGTTCTGTGCCCATCTGTCTTCTGTCTTCTTTGAAAGAAATGGAATGGTGCTGCTAGGAGCCAACATGTCTCTCCATAGTAGCCAGTGTTGTGTAGAGTAGCAGAGCCAGGTCCAGGATCCCCCTGCCTGCCTCAGCTATGGGCAGGCTGAGTCATGTACCCTGGCATGTCCCATGGCAGGTGGGAGACTGTGGCAGGTGAGAGATAGACAGATACACCATGTGGAGAGAGCTTGGGTATGAAGAGTTTATTTAGTGAGTATTGGGAGGGTTAAGAAGTTTGAAGGAAAGAGAGAGAGAGAGAGAAAGAGAAGAAGAGGAGAGAAGAGAGGAGAGAAGGACAGAGAGAGGGGGAAGAAGGGAAGAAGGGAGGCAGAGGCTGCCTCTTCAGAGTGAGAACAAAGACCCCCATGGCTTTTATAAAAGCCTTTTTTATATGTGTTTGACTTACTATCATTTAAGTGGAAAAGCATGGTGTTGATTCTCTTACAGTTCTTAGAGTTAATTGAATTTATTGAATATGCATATCATCCCTTGTATTAATTTTCAGAAATATTCAGACATTATTGCTTGATGTCTTCTTCATTTACTTTTAACATTTTATTTTTGTGTTCCTATTATATTCATGTCATTTCTTCATGACTTACTATTATGGTATTCTCTTCAGTTTTTTTCCTTGTATTTTCCTTGAAATAAAGTTTTAGGCTCTGAGAATTGCACTAATTTGTGTTTTTATAGTCTATTGATTAGTTTATCAAAAGAATTCATCATTCTTAATTTCCTTCTGACATTCATTTTTTCATGTTTTCTGTTTTCCCTCTGCTTTTTATATTATCAATTTTCTAAATATATTATCTTTTTATTTCATTAAAGTTAATAAATATTTAACATCAATCTTGAACTTACCTGTATGATTTAAAAGTCAAATTATTTCATTGGTACATGATATGACTATAACTAAATCTCAGATTCTATAAGAACTGATGAATGCTACCCAGTAAAGTCATATAATAGAAAACAGCAAAATCAACATAAAATATCATTTGCTTTTCTCTACACCAAAAACAAACTTGAGAAAGAAATTATTTGTTAAAATATTTTCCTCAGTACAAAAATATATAGTGCATAAAGATACACCTAAACAATGAAGTTAAGATAACTGCAATGAGTAGTTCAAAGACTGAAGAAAGAAATTGATGAATATATGAAAAATGGAAATAATAACAATGTTCCTGATTGAGAGCCATCAGTATTGTGACAGGGTAATAACAGCAAAAGCAATCTTTAGATTCAACACAAACCCCGTCAAAATTAAAATACTACTTTTTGTATACCTAAACTGAAAGATACTAAAATTCACTTGTAACCAGAAAAGACCACAGATAACTGGAACTATTCTAACTTGAAATAATGATTCTAGAAATACCATAACTGACTCAAATTATACGTCAGAATCACAGTAATAAGGATAGCATGGGCCTGTCAGAAAATATCAGAGACTCAGACTTACAAAACAGAACTGAGAATTCAGAAATAAACTAGTCAAGCTATGCACACTAGATTTACCACAGGGATATTAAATATGCAAACTGGGGAAACCATATCCTATTCGACAAATGATCTAATCAAAAATGGTTACCCACCTGCAGAAGAATAAAAATATGTTGTTTTTCTTCTAACTCTACATAAAAATCAATTTAAAAAGGGTCAAAGACCCTGATTTAAATCTTGAGACTTTGAAAATGCAAGAAGTATAAATAAGTAAATAAATAGAAAATAAGCACACCAATAATTTGAAGGCATAAGCTAAGGCTTTATTTATTCATGATTTGCATAAGAGAGTAAATAATTTCTTAAGTGACAAATAGGATTAGACATAATTAAGAAGCAAAATATCATAAAAATATGTTGTAGTGCCTTAAAAATTATCTGGGGATACATCACACTAGGAGTTAATAAGTGGAACTTGTAAACAACTACAAAACTTAAATGTTTAAAAAACATAATTCTACTAATCAATAAGAGAGCTCATAAAATAAATAGGTCAGAGATGAAAAAAGACAATCAGCGAATAAGTATTGTTTTTAAAAAACTGTATTCAACCTCCTTAGCAGTTTGAGAAATTATAATTCAAACTACTTTGGGAAGTTACCCGACCCCGCTCAGTATGGCTGTTACTGAGGAAATAGTGACAGCAAATGCTAGCAAGGATGTTGGGAAAACAGAAATCTGGACACTGTTGTTACACTGCAATCCAGTGTACTGAGCTTTCTCAGTACATATAAACATCGATATCAATCCTACATGGTGTGATGTTTTGCTCTTTTGACTTTTTCAGGGGCTCACTACCCAGCTCCCAAATAAATCACACATGAGGGCTTATTGTTAGTTATGAACGCCCGGCCTCAGCTTGGCTAATTTCTTGCCAGATTTTCTTAAATTATCCCATCTATCTTTGGTTTCGGGGCTTTTATCTTTCTCTATTCCTGTATAACTTTTCTATCCTTCTTCCTCAGCGTCGGACTATGTAGCTGGACGGCTGGGTGACTGGCCCCTGAAGTCCCTCTCCTTCCTCTCTCATTCCTAGATCTCTTCTGATATTTATTCTTCCTGTCGGCCATCCCTGCCTATTTCTCTCTCTTGTCTGGCTATTGGTCGTTCAACTCTTTATTAGACCACCAGGTGTTTTAGACATGCAAAGAATCACAGCTTCACAGAGTTAAACAAATGTACCATAAACGTCATTAAGCAAATGTTCCACAGCATAAACAAAAGCAACACAGTTTAAAGCAATATTCCAAAACAATCCTTGACATATATCTAAAAGGGTCATGATTTTACCATTCAGGTACTTGTGAACCATTTCTTGGAGAACAAAAGTCCTTGTTCTCCCAAATAGCACTAGGGAAATCAGGAATGTTAACAACTAGGATTGTGTTTTCCAAAGAAAAGGTATATGACCCATTTATTCACCCAGAAGTCTTGGAAAGGAGGTTGTTAATAGCCTTGTGAGGGTGAGGTCATACTAAGCTCTCATGAGCAGGAACAGAGGTAGCTAATAGTCCAGATGACCTTTTCATGATCGATATGTTAGAGGTTCCCACAACTATTCACAACTAGGATTATAGTTAGATAATAGCCCAAATGACCTCAATGCAGTCTATATGACCATAACTTAGACCACAATAGGCCCTTTCCTAAGCCCTTAAGATGCTACATGTAGCCTGTCTCTAAAAGCAATCTTCATGGAAGAAATGCCATGTGCTTCGAGAAGAGTTTTGAGGTAATTATACCTTCCTGTGCACATGGGATTGTGTTACACAGAAATAAATTTTACCCAAATTGTAATGTATTCAATATGTCTCACATAAATTTCCCACATGAGACTTTAAAAGTCTGAATGAACAATGGCAAAGTCCTGATGAAATGGATTTCCTTCTTGCCTTGTCTTCTTGCATCATGTGGATCATTACTCTGTTGACCACGGCATTTGCAGGGACCCACATAATCCTGTCTTAACTATGATTTGCCTAAAACAGCAATAAAGTCCAGTCCTTTTTATTGTTCATTAATGAATAAATTGTTAATGTATGTATGTATATATATTCACAAATAACCAAAATGAAATTGCATGTTTTTTTCAACTGGTGGACATGGTACTGTGTTAACTGAAGTAACCTAAATTTAGAAGAAGAAATTCATGTTCTCTCTCATATGTGAATCCTGAATTTTAAGATTCATAATATGTTTATATATATATGAGTATAAATACAAATAATCATTTGAAATCAAAAATGAGATCAGAAGAGGAGGGAAAATTTTGGGAAAAATGGGAATAGTAGAATACATATGACATGCACACAACATTTAATACATGGGAGTAGGGGTAGATAGGAGAGAAAGAATAGGGAGAGAATTATAGAATGCCATAATGAAACATTTCTTTGCACAGTAATTAAAAAAATCAGCTCCAAATACTATAATGATCTTACATAAACCATAGATAATCTGTTATATAAACAGTAAAAAGAAAATTCAAACTTACCAAAAAAATCTGCCTCTTAACTACAAATTTTCTTGGTGCTTATGACTAGTGTATTCTCTCTTTTTTTGCTTTTATTTTCTGTTTGTGTGTCTCTTCAGAATGCATGCTTTAGTGTTTTTTTCTAGTTTTGTGGTTTTTTAATAGTCCAGATAGGGTATATTAAAAAATGGGAAATAAAATCTCTGAGCATTTAGTTAATATTTGGTTTTAATTTCCTATTATATCTTGTTCTGACTAATATATACTGTAACTGTTAGAGTCAAAGACATCTAAATTCATTCATCTAGTAATTTTTTTCTCTACTTTCATGTTTGAGTCTTGTGCTGGTGAAATATTATGATAATGATTTCTCTTATATTACTAGAGAGTCAATCTTGGTGGACATTTGTAAACAGAGACTCTGCTTTGGTTTCCTGGCCACCCATATCTGAATAATCACGGAGAAAATATATTTATTGTTTAAGCTATTAGCTGAGGTTTCTTATTAACTAACTCTTACACCTGAAAATAACCCATTTCTATTATTTTCTGTTGGACCATGAGACTTGTAGTTTGTTAGCTCATGCATCTTGGGAGGCTACATGGTGTTTCACTGACTCTGCCTTCTTTCCTTCTCTATCTCTGCTTGGATTTACCACCCTTCTATATTATGCCCTGCCATAGATCAAAGCAGCTTCTTTATTAACCAATAGTATTAAAACATATTCAAAGCATACATAGGGGACTCCCACATCAGACATTACTGTCAAAGTCAATAATACTCATTGAGATTACTTAAGACTTAAGACTTCTATCCTGTTCTGTGCTCAATCTGTTAAATTTGCCTTTAAGAGAACAATATAACAATAAACTTTACCTTTGTTGCATTTTCCATGTAATTAACTTTTATAAATTAAGTCAATGCATAAGTGCTATCTCATATTCTATACGCTTCCATGTCGCTTACCAATGACTAATGTAAGTCTGTATGTGTGTTATGACAATAATTTTGAAGCAACACATAAAAGTTGAAAGAAATATTAAAACATGTCACAGGCCGTGAAAATATATGGCATATGACAATTGTTAGTTCAGATATCAACTCACCAGAAGAGTGACTCTCTGATGGAGGTTAATCCTGTCCAGGCAAGGACTGCAGGACAATCGATTGCAGAAACCATTGCCCACGTTTGCTAATGCAGCTTGATGTCTCCCTAATTCCTGCATTGTATTGTGTAATCTCATGTGATGTGTATATGTAATCTCATGATTGCTCTCAATTTTAGGGGCACATGTATCTGTGAGTGGTAAGGAAGATGACTTTCATTTAGCTATATAATTTTGATATACAGACTATATACTAGGACTTGCTTTGAAACTATATCTATTTGTCTCATGAGGACTGTAGACACTTAAAAACCTGCTTTTCTCCTTTTGCTAAAACTAACTATATAAAATTAGCTCATTTTTTACCTCAGAATAAGTTCAAACAAGACTAAAGATCTTGTAAATAGATCATAAGTTTAAAACTTTATATCTATGCACAAGGTCAGAGTCGTGAATGTCCAACCAAGGTTACTACACAAAGCACCCTCAGAAAAGGATACTTGCCATGTTTGCTAACAAAAGACCTATGTCTCAAAGGTTGTCACTAGGCACTGTGTTCCCCCAATGTCTGGTCACACTCTTGAACCTGAAGCCTCAAAATTCTTCCGTAGCCAGGGTAAATGCTTCAGTTCTTTATTCACTTACCCTAGAATTGTGCTTTTGCTAATTAGAGGTAACTCTTAGAATTTTATTATTGATCCAAGCCTTTGGAGGATAGAATGAGAAGAAGCTAGGAGGAATAAAAATAGGAAGGGAGAACTAGAATAGAGGAAGAAGAAAGAGAAGAGAAAAGGTTTGTTTGAAACACTCGTGTGTGTGAGAGAGTTAATTCACCCTTAGAAACCCTAGGAAAACAGTTCCTTTCACTTGCTGAAGCATCCAGACTCTGAACCCTGAAGTGGGTCTTGGGTCTGGACCTGAAAGTACCTTGATAAAAATAAATATTCACCTTATACGTTGAGTGCAACATGCAAATATTGTTTGATAAACAATGGTAATTGTGGTAGTTTGTAGTACTGTTTGTAGCTGGGGCAGCTGCAGTATACTTGGAACTAGTGATTTGGTCCCATGTAAAAATATTTTAAAGATTTCTGTCATGTTTTCATCATTCCTTTCCCATGTCATAATTTTTGTTGTATTCAATAAATGAGAAATCAAAGCTATTTGTTAGAGATAGACACACAAAAACATAGACACAGATTTATAGATTTATAAGACAACGTCCAGACCAAAACAAATTCAAACTCATAAAATAGGCAGCAATGATGAGAGACAAAGGGAAAGTAAAGTAGATGATTAAAATTCTCACTTACTCTTGGATAAATGACATCAAGGGGAAGTGTGGTATTAATTTATTTATTCATAATTTGACACTGATACATTATTGGTATTTATGAGTTTATTATTAATACATTCAAACATACTATATTCTATGACATCTTGTGAGGCATCTATAATGAGTTAAATCTACCCAGATTTTCTCTATGAAGTCCAGCTCAGTTTTATTTTTGTAGTTCTTCAGCATATATCCAACTGTAATCAAACTGTCACTAACAGGAGTCTAATAAGGTTATAAGATGGTTGGGAAGTAAAATTTTATATAAGTCTGATGTGGGACAATTGTCTTGTACCCTGTAAAGATTTGTCACTTGTATTGGTTTAATAAAACACTGATTTTCCAGTAGCCAGGCAGGAAGTATAGGTGGGGAGACCAGAATAGGAGAATTTTGGGAAGAAAAGTTCAGTGTGCCATCATCACCCAGATGCAGAGGAAGCAAGATAATAATGCCTCACTGATAAAAGGTAGATAGGTAGGAAGCCATGTAGATAACTCAGACAAGAATTATGAGTTAATGTGAGATATAAGAGTTAACAAGAAGCCTGAGTTAATAGGCTAATCAGTTTATAATTAATATAAGCCTTTGTGTGTTTCTTTGGGATGAATGGCTGTGGTACCAGTAGGGACAGAACGTCTGTCAACATAAATCAATTGCTAATCTTTTGTGTATTTGTGCATCTCAGCTAAGACCTTAAGAACACAATAACTGCCATGTAACCATGTATGGTGATACTTTGAAGTATGAAGAACTTGAAGCTTAAGACACAAATCTTCACTAAGCATAATAAGGAAACAATAAGGTTTTGTGTTTTTTTGTTTTGTGTTGCTATTCTCATGTAAAATATTTCTGACTTATAGAAAACATTGATCATATTTCACCTTAATTACTTTCCCCTTCCCATAAAAAAGTAACATAGTATTTTTTTCTAGCTTTCAGTAAACCTAATGAGTTCTTGAAGGTTAACTCCAGAAATGTGAGTAATGGTCAGCCCTTTTACTGCTCTACAATTTTTTTTATTCCCTGCTAATTTGTAGTTTACATCAAATAATAAATCAATAATATTAAGTACCTAGCTGCAAAAGCAATTCTCATAAATTGACTCACTCTCCAGATTTGGGGCCTGAGAATCTATCAGGTCTTTGGTGGAAATAAGAAACTCATAGATTTTCGGTTTACCCTTGCTTTTCATATGAAATGTGTGGTATGACTTTCAAAGCTTCCACAGGTTGAAACTGAGATAGGAAATCATATAAAGCCTCTAAATATGTGAAATAAATACTATATGAAAGTAGTTTTACAAATGATAATGCATTAATTATTTGAGATTGAACAAATGCAAAAGTTAGTCTGATTATATTCACCCATAATTTCCGCCCCAACTCTTCATAAATGCACCCAACCACACTCTTGATTTTATGTACTCTCTTTTTAAATAACTCCACCAAGTTCAGTATACTGATGGTGCCATACCAATGGAGCAAATTTAATCTACCAGCATACATAACAATATTCATGACCAAGTAATTCAGGTTCCCTCACAGAAGCATGTAGAATAACTACTTTTTTGTGTGTGTAAATCATAAAACTAAGCTTTTCTTTGCTGGTTCATACTATGATAATTTAAAATATCTCCACTTAAAAGTAATGTCCCCAAGTTTTATTTTGTCTAGTACATGCTTACACAATACATTTATACACTAATAAACAATCATCAAAATGGACAAGTGACCTCTAGAAAATTCATCTCTTAAGAAAAGTAAATTTTAGGAAAAATAAACAGATTCAGTCACATGAAAATGCTTCGAGCAAGGATGGCATTTTCTCTTGTTCAGATATTTTGCAAATAAAATGAGTCAACAGAAGAAACATGTTTGGGTAACATCTGCTTTCTTCAGCTTGTATAGATTGAAACAAAGGGTGTACTAGAGTATTCCCCATTAATTGTTTTCATTGTGTGTGAATTACCCTGAATATCCAATTCACTTTATTGTACAGCTTCCCATTAAAACCAAAGCTTATAAAGTTTGTGGTCCATCATGTTATATGCTACATTAAATATGCAAACTAATTTTGAAAGAAAGCAGCACCTGCAAATTCAGTTGAATTTGCATAATAAATATCGGACAGATTCAAAGCTTGCCTTGCAGAATACAATGATAGAGGTAGAAGAAGTTATGGGTGAGTGCTGTGTGACAAACTTTTACTCAGAACTAAATTTCAAGGTCAGAGTAGGACAAGTAACCTACTATAAACAAATCATATAAGTGGACATTTTACACTAAAGCATCCAAGCTTTATTCTTTATTCCAACAGTGGCAGAGGGACTATTTATTTTGTCAACAAATCTTGAATTACTTACTTAACCAGCTCCTGGGCTCACACTTACAGTTTCTGAGTATGGTCGACCGTATCACTAATGTCAATACTAAGGAAGCTGAAGCAGGAGAAACAAATACCACAACTTGAAGCCAGAATGGGATACTGGCTGACATTCAGACCAACCTGGGCTGCAGTCTGAGATCTTGACAAAGAGAAAAATGAAATAAAATGAGTCAACAAAAACATATATATATATATAATTATTAAAAGCATTTAAGGATATATTCATTAATTCCTTTTCACAATTCAACCTGACTTTTTTTAAATCCTATATACAGAAAGCCTCTTTTCCAAGATTATATATATATATATATCAAACTAAATCTTCATAAATATATGTTTTATGGATTTAAAGTACATATGGACTAAACTTAACTTTATCATGTACACACAGAGAGCCAGAGAGAGGGAGAGAGACAGAGAGAGAGAAATAAGATGTATTCAATATTGTATGTGCATTATACCTTATGTGTTATACTACTATATGAAAATGTTTAGGAAAATGCCAGATTTAGCTTTTTTAAGCAATTTCTCAATAGGAATCAAGAGATACTCTCCCCAAAATGTTAAAGTGATTTTCATATTTTAGTTATACCCTACAGCTTCCTGGTAATTCCATATTGCTGAAGAAACATGTGCTGAATGCTAGGACATGGAAATACAGGCTGGTATTTACTGGAAGGTTCTCTACACTGGCTACCTTCCATAATGCCAGAAAATTCTATTTATGTTAACAGGGAAGAAAGATATTCAATAATACTATCTAGTTCTGATCTTTGTAAGATACAGCGGTATATATATATATATATATATATATATATATATCAAATGATGAAAGAGTGGTACAAATTTTATTGGAAGAAATGTTAACTTTGCTACTAGATTTACAACCCATTCCACAAGATAGAATATGAATTTCTGGGACAGATAACTGGGCCAAAAGCCCATGACAGGCTATGTCATGGAGCCTGGGAAAGAATCTAATAATATTATTTTGCTAAATGGTCAAAGTAGCAAATTGCCACTCTAAATTCTAATTGCTATGTCCTAAAATAGTATAGCCCTAAGTTCCTAACATACAAGCTTTTTGTTGCAGTATATGGAGATTAATACAATGTGCAGAGATTAGAAGAACATGGAATCTTCAGCTATAAATGGGACATCCATTTCACTACCTCTCTCCCTAAAATGTTTTTTAATCCTTCTGAAGAGGAGCAGAAAAGACTATAAGACCAAAAAGAGTTGATATTTGCAGTGAAATATTATTTGCTAGACATCACAGACATCACAGGGAGAATGACACATGAGTGACAGTAGTAGTGACAGTCTTAGACCTGCAGTAAATAAAGCCAGCTAATGTACCCACATGAATGAAAGAAAGGCTCGTGAAGTCCCTCCAAGCTAAGAAGCTGCTGACAAGTGATGCCTGTTGGGATAAGGATAGTAAGTTTCTTTCAGAGATGTAACCGCTGTGAGTTTACCCATACTCTAGTGATGACCTCACACCTGTGCACATACGGGAGGCACTAAATAAACTCAGTTGGCTTAAGAGAACCCATAACAATAGGAGGAAAAATAGTGATGGAATTGGAGAGTTTATTTGAAGAGGTGATGGTTTGAATGAGAATGGCTCCCATAGGCTCACATATTTGACTACAGGGTCCTCAGATGATGGAACGATTTGAGAAGCATGAGGAGGTGTGATATTGTTGGAGAAGTTTTGTCACTGGGGGCAAGTTTTCCAGTATCAAAAAAAAATCACAATAATCTCAGTATTACTTTCTCTATCTTTTTTCACAATTGTATCTCAGGTTCTGATCTCTTAGCTAATGTTCCTGTGGATGCGTGTTATGGTCACTTCTATGATGAACATTAACTCTAACCCTCTAAAACTACAATCCCTAAATAAACTTGTTTTCCTCTAACTGCCTTGGTCAAGGTGTCTTATCACAGGAATGCAGGAGGATTTGATAAAAACACATTGTATGTATAAAATTCCCAATTAAAATATTTTTATAAAGTATTAATATTCAAAATGCTTATAATTATAATTAGAAATTATCAACCCATTTTGCTTCATGAAGCATTTATTAAATATCTTTTATCATGCAGTCACTTTGAATTCATACCTCATCACTTGATCCATAAGGAATAAACAAAGCAAGATACAGAAAAAGGATATTAATAGTATTTTTGGTCAATATGAAGTTGTAGAAACCAGGATTACTTACTTTGCTGAGACCACCAAAATTAGTGGTAAAATAAATTGAACACTGGTTTGTAAGGTTCATGGCTTTGAGATGGATTAGCCCTTGAGAAATGGGAAAGAGGCTAAGAAAATGATCAGCCTAACTACTTCACTTGAAAGAGCTCCCAGGCCACATTGCAGAGAGAAATTGCAGGTAGTGCCCATTATACTCCGAGTTAAGGAGGCAAACTAGAGTCTTGGGAGAGCGAGAAGCCAAAAGTTTTCTGGCCTGAGGAACACAAATGAAAAGCCTTGTGAGGAGCAAGTCCCTAGAGATCTCTAAAGACTCTCCCTCCAGAACTCAGCTGAATACCAATGAATGTGAAGAAAACATTGCAAATAAAGAAAGAACACACAGAGCCAAAGATAATAGAGAGACAATACTGTTTCTTTCCTCCAGATTGTAAAATATTATTATTCATGACACATGGGAAGTGTCAATAAAATGTCAGTATCAATGGTTTTATACACAGCATTGCCTTGTTTCAATGTAAGTGAAGTAAATTCATGGACCAAAACTGAATCTAATAAATAAATCACCTCATGGCATCAACCACTCTAAAATATTTTAAAGTTTTAATTTAATAATAAACTTTATTATAAAAATTTACAGAAATAAATACAAACATCACACACCATCATTAACTAGACACAAAGTCTATACAACTTTATGAATTTATATACTGTCAGAGTTGGCATTTAACATGAAGCTCTGAAACTTCACATTGAATATTACACTTTCAGTATGAACATGTTTTATGCACTTACCCACCAACAAAACTCAAACAATTCATGACATCATTAATGTGAAATAAATAAAATAAATTCCCATCCTCTTTAAAACTAATGTTATATGGGATTGCATTAGTGGTCACAAAGAATTTTCAACAAGCACAATGTCAGATCCATATCCTGGATCTTATAAAACTATTCCAGCCTTGCAAACTAAAAGGAAAAGAAAATTGACATTCAACTGACGTCAACTAGCAACTGAAAGAGAATTAACCTGTGAGATAATTTCAAAATGTCATTGTATAAATAACTGCACTATAAAGGTTTAAAACTTTAAAAACACACCAAAAATATCAAAGTTCTAGAATGAAAATGATATCTTAAACTGTTATCACAAAGTAGTTTTGATTTTTAATTCCCTGATGGCTAAGGCTTTTGAACATTTCTTTAAGTGTTTCTCAGTCACTTGAGATTCCTCTATAAATAATTCTTTGTCTAAATATGTACCCCATTTTTTAATTGGATTATTTGCTTTCTTGATATATAGTTTTTAAGGTTTTTAACATATTTTGGATATTAGTCCTTTATAAGATATATATTTGACATTCACTATATTCACAGATCAGTGCCTTGTTCAACTATCATCAAAGACTCTTCCTTCCATGACAAACAGAAACAAATAGAGAGACCCACCATCAGATATTATGTAGACAGTGAGAGACATGGGAAGATTTTAATAGTGTTCATTAGAGTAGAAACATCACAAAGTAGTCCTTGATGTTTTGTGTGTCAGAAAATCTGAATAAACTGGGTGTGCGGAAAATATATGGATAATTTTCACGTTGCATGAGTACATAATTAAAAATTTAAAACTATGATAATCACATATAGTTTTATTAAAAAGTGCTTTCATTGTACATAGGCATGTGCATATTCATGATCCATTGTTTTAATTGTTATTGAATACCCTTCAAACACCTGCCCATGGAGACAGGAGCAGAGACCTGCAACAGAGCCCTGGGCTGAGCTCCTCAGGTCCGGTTGAAGACTGAGAGGAGTGAGAATATGAGCAAAGAGGTCAAGACCATGATGGGGACACACTTAAACCGCTTACCTGAACTAATGAGAGCTCACCAACTCTGGCTAGACAGGTAAGAAACCAGCAAAAGACCAAGCTAGACCCTCTGAATGTGGGTGACAGTTGTATGGTTGGGGCAGACTGCCGGGCCACTGGCAGGGGCAATAGGATTTGCCCCTGCTGCTTGTACTGGCTTTTTTGAAATCACTCTTTTTGGGTGGATACATTGTTCAGCCTGGATATACTGGGGAGGGCCTTGGTACTTCCTCAGAGCAAAGTACCTTGCCCTTCCTGGGGAGTGGATGAAGGGTTGGGTAGAGGAAGATGGAAAAATTAGGAGGAGAGTAGGTTTTCAGAACTTGGATTGGTATGTAAAATGCAAAAAGATAGTTTGCTTTCTTTAAAAATAAAATAAAAATATTTAGGAGAACAACTGCTCACATAATAAATAAAAATAGTTGTGTATTTTACCACACTGTACTTTCATTATTATTTTCACAAGTAAAAACATTGAAAATAATAAAACTGACAGAACTGACACAGATTTCACATCTGTATCACGTATTTGAATTCTGAAGGCAAATTTGTAGTAAATTATCTGTACGTAATAGTGGAACAAAGTATTTGTCAATATCAGTATCTTCTAATTGGAACCAAATTAAATTAAAGGGATAAGAAAGCAGCTGCTACAATCTTAATGAAATCCTGGAGGTCAAATAAAAGGACAGTGCAAAAGTACATCGGCTTCTGCTTAAGTAAAATAATTACAACTGAGATGTGTAAATGAAGTTACACATATATAGGGTATAGAATCACAGGATTACATATCCTATGGGTCAAAAAAAATGAGTCAATTATGAATTGTGTTTCTTCAATTCTTTGTTTTCTGTAACTCAGGAAGATGTTTTATGATTTTGACTTAGTAAAAACTAAAAAATTAATTAACTAAAGATATTCTAGTAGAGTCTTTGGGACAGAGATTTTGTTATCTTGTATGAAAGAAAATGATTAATAGAAATCCAAAATTCCACATAACTGGAACGCTTTTTCATTTTGGAGTCAGCTAAAAGTGATATGTAACACCATTAGAAATTTAGAAATTTAAACAGAACTCTATACCTGTAGTTAATATTGTTACTATTGTTCGGGTTAAGGCTCCACCCCAGCCCCTGACATCCATGTTTCCAAGGAGTCTAGAATGATTGAATGGAAAGTTATATTTCAAGCCCCCCCAGACACCTGGGAGTTGCCTCAGTCCAGACTCCATCTCCGAGAAGAAAGCCAGTCAAATCGTGACCCCTCCCCAGAGAAGCTCAAGAACACTCCCATAGGGTATTTAAACTGCCCTCCAGAGAACGAACACGTGGTCTTCCCTGTCTTCCTTTCCCCTCTGTGTGGTTTTCCAGTCTCCCTATTCCAGCCACCCAGTAGCGTTGGCATCCATTAAACCTGGGCTTTTTCTAATTTGGTTTGATTTGGTCTGATTTGGATTATTGTGTTGGTGGAGGTGTTTGTGGGGATGAAAATTTTTTTATATGAAGGTTCCACTGAGGGGGGCTCTTTTTCCTACCTGTCCAGTGTTGACTGGAAAACATCCTCCCATGCACCTGCTCTCCTCCAGACTAAGATCAGCTTCATCTGGGTAAGTTCCCCTTGTCCAAGTTACTGCCATTAGGGTCCAGGGCCTCATACGTTTGTCCGGCCATCTGTTGAAGCCACAGCCAATGCCAGGCACCTGACCCAACCAGACCAGACTGTGACCTCGTTTACTGGGGTGGAAGGGGGTCTGCTTTGCCCCTGTGGTGTTTCTTCAATAGGATATGTCCTTCCAAGGAATTTTCCACATCTGTTTGTTTTTCGACTCAAAAGTCTATCACAGTGGACACCATTGTGCTAGACTTTGAGTCCCAAGTCTCAGCACAGACTTGAAAGATAACCACCTCCAATTTGAAGCTGAATTCTTAATGCCCTTGGGCTTCATTTGCAAAAACATCTTTTAAAATTGGAACTATCTGACACCTTGCATCCCTTAACGCCTAAAATTTTTGCTAATGTAAAACAAACAAGCCCCCCATATGACCATGGTTTCTAGATGCTGTGCTCCGGCCCCACCTCTCAAACTCCCCCCCTCCACTTCTTTAGCTGTTTATGTTTGTCTTCATCCCTGCCATTAATCTGGTCATACTGGGATTCTCTCTACAATGAATCCATTTCTCCTTGTCCATCCACTGTAAAACCACGTAGGTGTCCGTCCTTATGTTTCTGTTCTCCCTTATAGCATCTGCTAATCTGGTCCTTAATGGGATGACCTGTGTGCTTCCCTTGCTTCTGCAACCTACACCAGGATTTTTAAGCTGGTCAGCTGACACATGTTTCTACAAACTTTTGTTCCTCTGTCCGTTAATATATATGTATAAATAATATGGCCATAGTATGTTTGTTTTATGTCTCTGTATGTATGTATGCTTTATAATCTGTAAAACTTGTAACTCCAGATAACAATAGCTCTGGAAAAATACGAACACGTGGGTAGTCACCATTTTGACCTCAGCACCATCTTTGGTAAGAGTACCCACGTATGCTGGACTTACTAAGGAGATACTCGCCTATAATATATTTATTCTTACTAAAATATTTCATCTAATCTTCTTGCCTTTACTAGCATTAGTAAGATGTGATTGATTGGGTAAGCTATATGTCTAAATTTAACTTATACGTCTAATTTAAATATACTTAACAGGTAATGGTATTTTAATTCTCAAGTGCCTTTACAGACCTGAGAGTATGGCGTTTAACAAAAGAGCTTCTTATGACAGAACCATTCCAGCTCCTGCAGCATCCTATAGCTTCTCCAAGAAGATGCTTGGTTACAGAAGATCCTCCACCTAGAGGATTTCCTTTGGGTATGGCAAAGCCACCCACACAGTAAAAAGCTGCATATGAAACCTTTCTCTTTTATAAGAAGATTTCATAGCATGCATGAATTTAGTGAATCTGCAAAAATTTTTGAAGTGTCAGTATTTTAATTTAAATAAAATATTGTTTAACCTCCTATGTAATTTTTTATTTTGGATGGTTGTAGAGACTTTGAATAATCTCTTTCTTCAATTTGACAGATTTTCACAGTATGTATTTATATTTGTTTTACTATAATTTCTATTTTACTACTATTTAAATTATCAAGACATGCTTATATTATAGAATGGGAAATTTTAGGTCAACATTTCATGTTCACTTATGTTTTGTACATATTTTAAATATTTCAAATTAGTTTAGAATATTGCTATAATCAGCTATGTTATGCAGTTTTCTTGATACTTCATCAAATATGTAGTTTGAATCTCTAAAAACAATAAAACGTTTCTTATTCATTCACTAATTTTATTTAGTTTTTAATAAGTTTTATACATGCAAATATAAAGAAGTAGTTATAAGTCTGAGAGGGAATTGAAGAGTATGAGAGGAGTTTAAAAGAAGGAAGGAAATGATATAAAGACAATCTTCATATGTGAAATTCTCAAAATAAAACTAAATTAACCAGAAAGAAAATGTATTAGACAACTCAGTCCAAGTACTCTCTGCAGATGCCCATATACTAGATTTAATACCTCTGATCCATCACAATGATCACAATCAAGACTCTATAACCCTTTATTATCAATCTAATAAAAATAATGTACAATGAATAAAATTTATAGAAAACTCAAATACATTATTCATAACAACCATTACATATATGGTCAAAGAATACTAGGAGGACATGCATATAAACTTCAGGTAATAGCAATAAATTCATGAAAGCAACATAAATTCCTGAAAGAAATAATGAGGGTAATCCAGTGTACAAAAGATAAATTAAATAAAAGTAGTAAAGATACTAAAGAAATAGCAAACAAAATAAAGATGGCAAAAAACTGTAAGTTTAAATAAACAAGACATAAAAAAATGACAGAATATCAGGCCTTAAAGAAAAATGGGCCAAATTGGACCATTTAATCAAATAAATGATTAATTTCTCAACCAAGTATGCAGAAAGTTTAAGATAACATTAAAAGTAAAAACAAAACTAACCAGCTAAATAACAATAACAAAATGTATATATGATTTTTTTTGCAAAGCAATTGAAGAAGTTTTTCATAAAATTATAAAAAAATCAATGCAATCACAGGAGCAAGATTTCAAAATACAGGGGAACAGATGTCTGTTCAGGTAAAAGATTCACATGGGAATATCAAAATGCTAGAAGCTAAAAGTTAAATAATTAACTCAATGTCATATCACAATAAAATGTTATTATGTATAAATAAATAAGAATTATAGTCCTAGTAGATTTTTTAAAATTTTGTTTCTATCAACTTGACACAATCTAGACTTATATGAGAAGATGAAATCATAGTTTAGAAAATGCTCCATAATACTAACCTGATGGGAAAACTGATAGCATGTTCTAAAAAAATTGTATTTAACATGGAAGAGTCCAGTCTTTTAGAGGTCGAATAGGTAGCCCTGGGGTGTGTATGAAAGCATGGTGAATAAGTCACAAGGAGAAAAACAGTAACACTAATTCATGACTTCTGATTTAGTTCCTGCTTCCAGGTCTCTGCTCTGACTTTCCTGCATTTATTAACTAAGTTGCGTTCACCCATATCTCTTATTAAATTAGTAGAAACCTAACCAGGCCAAGTATGGAATGTTGCAATAGTGAAGATTTTCTAAATGCATCATGTTGTGCTGTGTTGTTCTAAGAAAACTATTCTTAAAGAAGGACAATGTGTGCACTTATTTGTGAGTATAAGAAAAATTATTTAGAAGGAAATTGGAGATTTTGTTGTTTTGGTAAAAGGGGTTATAGGCTCTACTCTAAGATTATTGCTTCTTCAGCCCTTGATGGTTGCTTTGATTTCCAGAACTGCATGATAGAGTTGTTGGTTACTGCCAAGGAATGTGTGCCATTAAAGCACCCTTAGTATTATCTATCCATGCTGATTGTGGTTTTGGTTCATGGGTATTATTAATGAGGACTGTTGGCTGCTTCCCTTCTGTTGATAGTTCCTTTTGCTGTCATGAAAGCTAGTTTGTAGGAAGGAGGCTTTCAGGTCAGTTTCTGCTCAGGAGTTTTTGAGACCCTTGACAAACAACTCAAAAGAGAGCTATTCATGCCTGGTATATTCTAAACGTGGTCTTTGTCTCTTGTAAGGAACATTGTCAGGCCAGATGAGAAAATAATATTTACATCATATATGTATATTTATACTTAGAATTATTTGTTTAATAGTATTTTCATACATAATTATATGATTCTTTTTGACTAATTTGGATACTTTTTCTGTTATTTCACTATCCATACTTATTTTAAGTTTATCTCATTGACTCATTCCTAAAAAGTCCTGATGTCCCATTGAAATCACTTGGACCCTTGCTATGTCCTTCTCTGTTGCCACAGAACTCCTCTTCCCTGGCAATGACCCCTTCTCATTTTCTTGTTTCTGCAGTTACTCAAAGATATGTACTCACATCTCAAGAATTGGAGCTAGAAGCCTCCAATGAGATAGAGTATGTAACAGTTCTCCTTCGGGGTCTAGGTTATCTCACTCCATATGATCTTTTCTATTTTTATGTATTTACTGGAAAAAAGTTCATATTTTCAATTTTCTTTACAACTTAATCATATTTCATAGTATATATGTACCACATTTTCAGTATCCATTTTTCAGTTGAAGAAATTAGTTTGTTCCCAATTCCTAAAAATTGTTTATAGAGTAACAATGAACAGTTTACCGAGTGACATATCTGGGTTATGGAAGGTTTATTTTTACCTTTTGACAATTCCCCATACTAATTTCCATAGTGGCTGCACCAGCATTAAATCTCACCAATAGTGAATGAAGATCCTGATTTGCTCACTCAAGAACCCCCCACCCCTGTAAGTATTTATTGTCTGTTTTGTGTATCTTTGTCATCCTGACTGAAGTAAGATGAAGCCTCAAAATCATTTTGATTTGCTAGTGGTACTTTTTTTTTAAATTGACTGCACATACCCATAAAGTGACTATGTGTTGCAAATATAGAAAAGAAATGTCAATCTCTAAGAAACAGGTATTTTTCAAATTTTGGCTTAATCATATGTTTGTCTTTCACCTGTCAATTAAATTCAGAGTATCAGGATTATTGTCAGATTATGAAACTCCAATGACTTCATGGAAGCCCAATTCAGTAGAAGCCATTTTGTCATCATTTATTACAGAAACCTCTCAAAAATTGTAAATACTATTGCTTACTCCATGTGAAGCATGAAATACTAATTTAATTTTTTTTCTGTTAATGGTGTATTTTCTTTCTTATTTACTGTTGTCCCTTTTAAGAGGTAGATGTTAATGTATTATCAAAATTACAAGTAATGATTTTAGGGTTCTGAATTTTAGGTGATATTTTACACACTGACATTTAATTAAGCCATAGACAAATTTATATCACTTTTCTCTAAGACCTTAGTAATATATTTAGCATTCATGAAGGTGTGTCAAACTCTTATAAAATACCTTATTATTTTTTCATCTTAAGATGTCTAGAAGACATTGAGTTACCAAGGAATTCCTCAAGCTTGTAACCGTGTTGCTTCTTTCTGCCTCTTGTGAGGTGAGATTATAAGGATATGTCATTACACCTGGATTTACTGTTTATCTCTATGCGTAAATCCTGACTTCTTGAGTTTAATATTTTTACTTTATTTCAAAATGTATGGAGGTTTCCTGAATTTTTTCTGCATACTGTATGTGTAATGGGTCCTCGGGGATCAGAAAAGTGTGTTTGATCCCCTGGAGCTAGAGTTACGGGGGATTTAATTCAGTGTGGGTGCTGGGAATTGAACCAAGGCAACTAGTGTTCTATAGCACAGCTTTAAAATTTTAAAATGTTACATACATTTATATTTTAATTATTCCCATTAACTAATCCTGACACTTGAAGCAATAGGTTCATTAGCATAAATTACATAATGACAAATCCTCAGGATGCCCATTGTGGGTGGTCCCATCCCTATGCGGGTTGTCCACTGTTGTATTAGAGAGCAGGCTGAGCAAACCAGGTGGAAAAATCCAATAAGCAGCATGCCTCCAGGGCCACTGCATCAGCTCTTGAGTCCATGTCCCCACCCCTTTTGAATGCTTGTCCCGACTTTCTACAGTGTTGTGGTGATTTGAATGAGAATGGCCCCCATCAGCTTACAGGGAGTGGCACTATTAAGAGGTGAGCCTTGTTGGGGTGGGACTCACTTTTTGCAGATAGTGTGTCACTGGGGGTGGGCTTTGAGGTTTCAAATGCTCAAGTCAGGTCCAGTGTCACTATCTCTTCCTGCTGTGTGCCAGTAATGATGTAGAGCTCAGTTACTTCATCACCACCATATCTGTTTGTGCTCAGCCATGCTTTTTTTTATTTATTTTTATTTTTTATTTTTTGCCCCCCCACCTCAGCCATGCTTCTTACCGTGGTGATGATAATGGATTCAAGTTCTGAACTGTAAGCCAGCCCCAATTAACTGCTTTTATTTATAAAAATTTCTGTGGGATAGGTTATCTCTTCACAGCCATAGAAACCCTAAGACAAATTGTGAACAGTAATTTGGAAGTGTAAGCCAAATAAACTGTCCTCCACAAAAGGCTTTTGGTCATAGTGTTTTTTATCACATCAATAGATAAATTGGTACCCTAGCTAAGAAAATTGGTGTGAGTAGTGGGGTGTTGCTTTGAGAGACATGACCACGTTGTTTAGGGGAAAATTGTGTAAGGATGTTGAAAATTTAGTCTAGAAAATCCATTAAATGTTCAAAGCTTGATCTGATATTCTTTGGGACCTCAGAAGAAAAAAAAATGCTGAGAGCAATACTGATGATACGAAGTGGGGTAACAAAGTTCCAGAGGGAAGTTTGAGAGTTGCTTATAGATTCTAATAGCATTGTTTGCTATTTTGACTTGAGAATATGTGGTTCTGGTTAGCTGGGGCAATAGCGACATCAACTATAATAAACAAGCAGTCAGCACTACCGAATTGAAACCTTTTCATTACTGAGGCAATTGAGGCTGATCAGCAGGAGTTAAGAAATTAGTGGTGATTAAGCGCATCCGGGATCATTGAGGAGAAGTCTTCTGGGAGTGTTTCCTTAGTCAGAAGATAGAAGTCGTGTTCTAAAGGCAACCAAAGTTGTGTCTTGCATTGGCACCCAAACGTGGTATTATTTAAGAATCATCCAAGGAGTACTGGTTTTGAAGGCATGGGAGAGTCCTGAAAAGCAGCCAAGGCTTGGTATTGTGAAAGTTTAAGATAGGAAATTAGATAATTTGCATCCTTATTAGAAATTGAAGCCCCAGGATTGAAGGGGCAATGGAAAAGTGTTGAAGCTTGGCCTCACAGAGAGAACCAGGGGAGGCAATTGGTGAAAGTGCAGCAGAGACCTCAGCATTTTGAAGATACACTGCCAGAGAAGTGGCTTTGGAGGGCCTGACTTTCTTCCTTGATTTGAAAGTGTAAGTCAAATAAACTCCTTCCTTCCTCATGTTAATTTTTGTTCAAAACTGCTTTTATATAACTGGGACTCTGCTTGGGCACTTCATTATTGAAGTAAGGAAGTATTTAACTCATTCATTTTATTTTATTTTGTAGGAATCCACAGGTGAGAAACTGAGTTTTTAAGATATTTTCAGTTTTATAGGAGACTCTATTTTTAAAAGAAACTGCAATTTAAGATGTTGTAATTTGCAGAGACAATGCGACTTTTTGCTTGTAAAATAATTTGTATCATTGTATTGATATTAGTGTGTAATTGAGGGGATGAGCAAGAAAGTAAAGACTGTAGCTTAACATGGAAGAGTTTGTGTTTCAAGCTGACAAGCAATTGTGCTGGCTAGTTTTATATCAACTTGACACAAGTTAAATCATCTAACAGAAGGGGAAAACAATTAATACAACTCCTCTATACAAGTCTGTTTAAAAACACACATATAGAGCATTTTCTTAATTAGTTATTGGTCAGGGAGGTCCAGACCATTGTGTGTGATGTGATCTTTCTGCTGGTGGTCCTGAATTATATCAGATCATCAACTGAGCAAGCCATGAGGAGCAAGCTAGTAAACAACACCCCCCCATGGCCTCTGTATCATCTTTTGTCTTCAGGTTCCTGTTTTGTTTGAGTTCCTGGCCTGACTTTCTTCCTTGATTTGAAAGTGTTCCAAATAAACTCCTCCCTCTCCAAGATACTTTTGGTCCCGTGGCATTTCATCACAGCAATAGCAACCCTAAGACAGGATCATTTTTGTTTTAATAAATCTTTAAGCTCTGTGACAAGTTTTTGGTTCAATCGATCCTTCCCCTACTCTTTCACATTTTGATATACCCAGAGGTTCATGAAACATTCACTTTTTTCTTCTCAAGGATGTGTGATGCAGTCCTCCATTCACTGGTCTTTTCCTACTAAATCGAAGTGGTCTGTGGAGGCAACTGATTTTGAGGGAATTCTTCCACCATTCAATAAGCCAGCAGTGGCAGGTGTTAGACTAATATTTCTCCAATCTTCTGATCTTTGTGGCATACTTGCTGTGTTCCCATCTCCAGAAGACTTCTTTTGATTACACTGATACGGATCATCTATCTCTCATCACAAACAGCAAAATGATCTTGAAGAACATAGTCAGAGAAGTTCTCAGTGCCCATGAGCTCGTCTCTAACTATATCAACCATGGCAGTATAAAGAGTTTTATAGAATTTAGGGCCATCTTCCAGCTTTTGACTATGACAGTGATCAATCTTTCCTATCCTCTCAGCACACTTGCAAGCTATTTGAGTTGAGTGACAGCCCAGCACAGGAACAGGGCCAGTACTGAATTGGTATCAGTGATTCAGGGTAATCACCTAAGCAGAGAAGCCAGCTGCTCCCACTGATGGGTCATTTTTGCTGTCAGCAGTAATATTGCTGTAAGGAACATCTTTGACAGGCACACTGCTGGTGTGGAGCTCCACAATGTTCCCTGGAAGAACTTTCCTCACAACATCACAGCACCAGACTTTATTTTGATTGTGACATTGACTGGAACAAAGGTGAGTACCATGCCAGGACTGAGAGTGCCAGTCTTTTCTCTGCCTACTGGGACAGTACCAATACTGTCAACTTTAACAAAACTCTTGGAGAGGTGCATGCAAAGGCTTGCTAATCAGCCAAGTTGGATGCAGGGTGCCATCTACAGCTTGGAAGAGTATGCTTCCACTAGCACTGACATCTTCATGGGTCACTTTCCATCACTTGAGCAAAGGAATTTTAGTACTTGACTCTACAACTTCAACCAGAAATCAGAACAAATGCTGCTCTGTGTTCTACTTAAATCTTAACGGTGATGCTGCTTTCCTTCACAGTGTCTCAATATCTCTCCTGGTGTGGTAGGAGGCCAACAGTGATGGAATTTACCACATCTTTGTGCCAATATTAACTATATCTGTTTGAGTATGTTTATTTCTCATTGTACTTTGATTTTGTTAGTAGATGTTAAAACACATATGTTCTGATGGCATTCCATTGTGAAAAAATATAGTGGTCATTTATTTAAAATGTCTAATCTACTATAACATCATATTTCATTATAATATCTGTATATATTGAATAAATTGTTTCACAGGAAAACCTTTCAATGGTCATGGAGGGTGATCTTATAATATGATCTGATTTTGCTAGTATTTTATGTACAGTTTTAAATTTGTGTACATCTTAAGAGTTGATACAGCTTTTTCTTCTAATGGTCTACCTTTCCTTCATATAGATTTAAAAAAAATTTAAGTGATGCCTACTTCATTTCTTATGTTTGGAAATAGCTTCTCTTCTGTATTATGAAACTATTTATTTTATTTGATAACTCTTTTAATTTATTATTTAACTGCTTTTGACCTGGATTAGAGATTTTGACCATGGTTGAACACATTTACACATTATTGAATGGAAGTTTTTTAAAATTTTTTTGGTGAGACATGTATCTCAGAATTTTTTCCAGACATAAAATTGCAGTATGACAATATCTCCTTATTCCCAACATCTGTTGAGATCATTTTAAATTTTGAGAAGTATGTTCCAATCTGTCCTATTTCTATGATTTCCATTTGAGTGTTTGCTTTTATTAATTGGCCTAGTTAAATGTTTACTCATTTTAGGTTTCAAAAACAGTCTAGCTTTATCATATTTCTTGTACTTTTATTTCCTGTCTTTGATTGATTCATGCTTTAATTTTATTATTTTCTTCTTATTTTAGGCTCATTGTTCTCTACTCCTTAAAGTTTAAATGGGTATTTGAAATATTTTAGTTTAATTGAAAGTAGATCCTTTTCTCATGCAATATACCGATGACGGTTTTCCTCCCTTGACTCCCCATAGGTGTCCCCATCTCAACTGCCCTCTACATCCACTCTCTTTCTGTCTATCATTAGAATAGAAGAGGCTTCTAAGAGATAAAACCCAAGCATATCAAAATATAATATAATGTAAAACATCAAGCCTGGATCATGCAACCCAACTAAAGCAAAAGCTCTCAAGGAGCAGGCAAAAGAATCAGAGACCCCCTTGTTCACACACTCAACAGCCACATAAAATTATAAAGGTGAAAGCTAAGGTTGGTACACAAAGGATTCAGAAAAGACCCAGTGCAGTCCTGTACTTTACTTCTTGAGTATCTGAAATTTCACATGAATCTTGATCAGTTGATTCAATAGGCCTTGTTTTTCTGATGTCCTCCATCCACTCTGGCTCCCAAACTCCCTCTGCTTCTTCTTCTGTGGGGTTCCCCAAACTCTGAGGGGAAAGAATTGATAGAGACATCCTGTTTAGAGCTGTGTGGTTCAAGAACTCTCAGTCTGTATAATGTCTAACTGTGGTTCTTTCTCTCTGTTCCCTTCTGACGCCTTAAGAAACCTCTCTGATGAATAATAAGGTACTGATCTATGAGTTCGGCAGAATACCATTAGGAATCTTCTTATTGGATTTTTTTATTGATTTTTATAGAGCTCTATGTTTTTCTCTGCTCCCCTCCCTGCCTTTTTGATCAGTAGTTTTTGGTTTTATACTAGCTCTCTGAGTCATCTAGTGTTTGGTTCTTGGTCATTGAAGCAAAGTTTTGTGTGACCTCTGTCTTCTGAGTGGGACATAAGTCAAATAAGAGATTGGGTGACTGCCCCCACAAGTTCTGTGCTGTTACCCCTGCATAACTTACAGGCCAAATAGATTGTATTTCAAAATTTTCTGCCTGAATTACTGTTTGTTTCTCTTTTTGTACCCTGAAGAGTATATTCCTGAATTGAAGACACTATAACATATGGTGAAAGCTCCAGGTAGGCACCAGCTCTACTTCTCCACCTTCAATGAACTGTGTGGGTGTTGTCCTTAGCAAAGTTGTCCTGTGGTCAGTTTGCAGAGGCCAGTCTATTTGTCCTAAAGTCTGGTTTTGTTTGGAGATTCCCATAGGACCATCTTAGCCAAAAGCCCAAATGTATACAACCCAGTCCAGCCACTGAAGCCTTACCTGACTTCAAGAGATGGCCAGTTGAGACTAAGTCTTCCCCATTATTAGGATACCTCATTATGATTGTTTCCATATATTTTAGGGAGTTTTCCTGCACTGTTTCCATAACACCCCTGAAATGCCCCTCAGTTCTGTTTCTCCTGACATTTGTTACTTCAACACTATCTCCCTTCTCCCTCCCTGCTTGATACTCATATTCCCAAACCCAACTCCAGTGCACCCATAAAAACTAATATATTTCCCCCGTTGTATGCCCCCATTGTCTGCCCTGAAAATCTACCATTTTCTCCTTTACTTCTCCAACCTCATCGCCAGTGGATCACAAGATCTTCTCCCAATCCTTTCCTGCCTGGTGTGGGAGGTCATTCTGTCTATGTGTTGCTTTTATTGGTTAATTAATAAAGAAGCTGGCTTGGCCTATAGCAGGGAAGAAATTAATTAGGTGGAGAAAGCTAGGCTGAATGCTGGGAGAAAGGGGGCAGAGTCAGATAGAAGCCATGGATCCGCTGCCAGAGACAGACATGCTGAAACTTTCTGATAGGCCACAACCTCGTGGTGGTGCACAAATTAATGGAGACGGGTTAAATTAAGATGTAAGAGTTAGCCATTAAAAAGCTAGAGCTAACGGACCAAGGAGTGATTTAAATAATATAGTTTCTGTGTGATTGTTTCAGGTCTGAGTTGCCAGGCAGCTGGGAAACAAACTGAAGGCCTTTCCCACAACACCCGCTCCCAGTTCATCTCATAGTCCCATTGTCCAACAGCAGCAGGCCATCGATAGGGACATATAGATAAAGGAAAACACATAGAAGGCCAGAGAAACAGATAAGCCAACTGACGACATTCACCATTCTCTCCTCTCCTTCAAATCCCATCCCACACTCGCATCCCTAGTTCTGCAATAGAACCCTAGCCGTAGCCTTTGTTCCTTCCTTGCCCTTATCCAAGTGGATCCCATAGACCATCTCCTCTTTACCTCCCTCCCATCACTCATCACATTAACCCAGTCCCCAACTCCAGAAGTCATTCCCTGATAACCCACAGTCACACCTGCCAGAAAACAAGTTAGGCTCCCTGCAGTTTTTCTCTTTTACCCAAGGTCCAATCCCCCAGTCTCATCTCAAGCTCAAAAGCCAGAACTATTCATTTCCTAATGTGGGCATTTATTATTATGAACTTTGATTTTAGCTTCCCCTATTACATTCTTTAACTTTTATTATGAGCTATTTATATAGTGTGACACAAGTTTTGTTATTCTATTGTTTTAAAACAATGCCTCTTCAATGTAGCCTAAGTTAACTTCAAATTCTCCAGGCCAAGTAAGTGTTGTGATTACAGGTATGTACCATCTCAACCTACTTATAGGTCATAAGAAATATTTTGCAAATGTTTTTATTAATTAGCTAAGATATGTACAATATATTTTGATGTTACTCACACTCAAACAAGATCATTTGTAAAAATAAACAAATCTCTTTTTTGATACCATTGTTTTATAAGTTCATTTCACAGAAATAACAAAAAAACTCTTTTCATTTTCTTCAGAAATGTGCTGTTTTGTGATTTAATGTTTAAACTACTTTAAAAAATATTCTCTGTTTATTGGACAAAAAACAATCTTTTACTCCATAATACCATCTTAACATTTCAGGATCCTGGAATCCAGGGCACATCAGTAGTTTCTGGGAACTATTCTATGGGGTGGGCAGACCAGCAAATCTGGGAGCTTCAGAGCAACCAGAGTTGTATCTGCCCAATGCAGTTAATGTTTGTGTCCTTGGTATTTAAGCTATAGGAGCCTACTCTGTTCTTCCTTTATAGAATTGGGGGAATGGGTGAGTTATGTCTCAGAAAATCCCTCTAATGTCGTGGTGCCAAGCCCTATTACTCAAAGGTTAGCTTAATGGAAATAATATGCCTCCTATATATTTTTTAATTTTTTAAAACAATCTTATTTTACATACCAACCACAGTTTCCTCCCCCTCCTTCCCTCCAGCTCTCCCCATCTTCTCCCACCCCCACCCCCATTTAATCCTCATAGAGTCTGAGGCCTCCCATGCTGATTCAATGAAGTCTGTAATCAGATTGATGACTACCTTAATTGTTATCATAGAATCTTCATCCAGTAACTGATAGAAGCAGATGCAGAGATCCACAGCTAAGCACTGGGCAGAGCTCCTGGAGTCCAGCCATAGAGAGGGAAGAGCTGATTCCCCATAGAGGGAAGGATACTTTGCTCAGCCTAGATACAGAGGGGAGAGCCTTGTCCCTGCCACAAGTGAAGTGCTTCCTATACTTTTGTTGTGATCTGATCATCTTGGTACTCCACTGGATTGATGCAACTTTCTAATTGTTCTATGAGAGAACTACTTTCATCCTGGGTGGTTGCTAAATCATCACCACTTTGTTGAGAGGGAAAAAGACTGAGAAGTCCATGTGCGGCATCTCATTCAGATCAGAGAACCACAATTAAGTGTTGTAACTTCAAATATGAAGTCATAATATCAACCAATCATCTCTTTATGAGACAAAGTGTTACTGGGAGACTTGTGCCAGATTAAATTTCTAGTTAGTTTGGAACACTGTACTATTAACTAGTTTGTTGGCTCTAAAAAAAATTAGTCAAGAAATGAAAGTCATTTTTACAGCAGTAGCAACTAAAATATTTCTCCTTATAACTCTACTAGTAAATTTTATATAGGTTTCTATCATGTCTGAACACAGTAAACAACATAAAATTGTTTATTAAGTCTGTCAATTACAAACTTTCGCTCATGAGTTGAGTGAATTATAGGTCTGAGAACTTGGCATATTTACTTTAAAGGAAGGCTTTGCTTCCTCTGCTCTCAATTCTAAGAAATGCTCCCACCTTTCAGGGAGAGCTCTTAGCTTGCCGTCAGCAGTGCATCAGGGACACTTTGCCTAGCAAGCTTCATGTCATTGGAGGCATAACTCTTAATTACAAAAAATCATCTTGGAGTTAAAAACCTATGGGGAAATTAAAAGACTTGCAGCGAAAACCCCTGATAAGGAGATCTACTTTACACAAATTAAATTGACTTATGTTACCCAAAGAGGTCCAGTGATTTGGAAAATCTGTCTCTTTTGCATTGCCAACTAGTTGTAACTACCTAGCTCATTACCTTAAAAATTATAGACGTGTTCAAATTGAAGGAAAAAAAAGAGAGACTTTCTGACTTAGAGGTGAAAAGTAATGGAGGATCGACCTCCTTAAATTAGACTGTGAATCTTTTGGAAGGAGAAACCTTTATATACACACTTAACTCCAAATGCATTTTTTTAAAGTTCTCTCTCCTTATCTATTATCCCGTACTTTGGAATGTTCAGGAACTCAAATACTAAAGTTTCTATTTATTAGAAAATGGGTGCTACAAATTTTTTTAAGTAAAATTATGTTGATATAGATATAGATATATAGATAGATAGTTTAGATATAAGTTTAATTATTTGAGCATGAATTAAATTTCTGATTCATAAAACAACCCAGAAATAATATGTAAATCTGAAAAGCCCTTTCTTACTTTATATATGTGCTTATATGCACATATTCCATTTATATTTGACATTATTTACATATTAGTGAATATAGGAATTAAATAATACATGACATATGATTTAGGAACAGGAATGCTGTCAGAATCCATCATGAAAATCTAACAAGAGGACAGCATGACCTAAATAAATTTTACAATGTGTTTACAGAAAATGAACTAAATTTGTAGAGAACTACATGGAATTTACAGCCAAGTCATTTATGCTTTGTGTCGGGCACAAAGAGATGCTCAGACAGTTGTGTATACAATGTAAAGCTCAGGCGCTGATAGGCAAAGGTAATCATGACATTGAAATATGGAGCTAAAAGGAAAGAGTGAGCTATAGGAAGCCTAAGAGGCAGGTCTTGAACAACTTCCGGTCATACTCTATATATAGTGTCACCACCAGGAACTTACATAAATTGAAGTTGGGGCTAAAACACGGGTATGAAGAAAGTATTCATGAATAAGGAGCAGACTTGTAGTTAGCAGTGAAATTGTGTAAAAAGGTGATATTGGAATGGAGACACATAGCCTGAAATGATTTTTCATCATTCACTTTACGTGCTAATAAGCCTCAAGTGCTAAGTCAGAAAACCTCATATATGGATGATATGCAATAGGCCCTTCCCATCAAAACAGTCAGCAGTGTCTTAACTCTACACACACTTCTGCTTTTACTTCACTGCCTCATCTTGCTTTTTCTTTTCTTTTTTCATCTTATGTTTGCCAGTGAGGCTTTCAGGGTGGAAATGTTTTCTTAATAATTGAAAAATGACATGCACACTCACATACACACATATGTGATGTAGGAGTGTCTTCTATCTATCTGTTGCTTTCATTGGTTAATTAATAAAGAAAACTGCTTGGCCTGATAGGTCAGAACATAGATAGGCAGGGAATACAGAACAGAATGCTGGGAGAAAGAGAGCAGAGTCAGGCAGACGCCATGAAGATCTGGCCCAAGATGGGCATAGGTTAGAACCTTCCCGGTAAGCCACCAGTTCATGGTGCTACACAGATTATTAAAAATGGGTTAATTAAGATGTGAGAGTTAG